>JAXQKB010000008.1:0-153471 GCA_037042295.1 Irpex sp. Y119-03
CGTCAAGAAGTATGCTGTATCAGCGACGAACAAAGTCACAAGTCTCAGCGGTCCGATAAGCGCAGAGGAACGGGTTGAACTACTCACAGAGTTTGGCCTCACGAAGGGGGAAGCAGAAGGATTGGTGGAAAGAGAAAGGAGGATCAACAACGCGGAAGGAAACCCCAACGGATAGCCCGCGCTAACGTTGAAGGGGAGCCCAACGCGAAAGCGAGGAGAGAAGACAGGAAACGCAGGTGGGATAAAGTCAAGGGTAAGTAGGCAAGTAGCGTCGCGATACTACTATCTACCCGAGCATGCACATGTACCTAGTCGTACGCATTGTATATAAAAGGAGTTTAAAAAAAAAAAAAAAAAAAAAAAAAAAAAAGACTCCTAAGTACTTGAGTCCTAATCATGTCGGTCCGAACACCGAAAAAAGGGCATCAGGCTCCCTCTATAGCACTGTATACACGACACCTTATCAGCTAGATACTAGCAATTATGCCTTGCAAGTGAAGAAGATAAGGATATCGAGTCGTGCTGTAGCCTGTCGTACGGTCAGGATGATAACCGCGGCATACTCAGCCCATGATACTATTGTCACTGATCATTTGTTGCCTTCCTCAGGTATATAAAACCCGGCTCACCTCAGTCATGGGGTGTAAGCCCTTGTCTTCTCACTCACGTACGGGACAGCTGGCCGCTTTGCCATGGATATTAGCAGCACGAAGAGCAAAGAAGGCGTGGTCGATGTTGGAATCATAGAAGGCGGCAACGATGCGACCGAATCTGAGAAGCGGTTGAACGAACTTGGCTATAAAAGCGAGTTCCGCCGTGATATGTCACTTTTTGGCGTTCTTGGAATCTCATTTTGCGCCATCGGTATTCTTACGGGCATGAGCAGTGCGTTTCAGACAGGACTCTTCTCAGGTGGCCCTCTTGGTCTTTTCTGGGGCTGGAATGTCAGTGCATGGTGAGCCACTGTTCCCCGCGAACAACGCTAACACACTCTCATAGATATGCAGCCTGTTCATGCTGCTAATTGCGCTCTCGTTGGCTGAAATATGTAGTGCATAGTGAGTGTAATCGTGTGCAGTTTGAGAATTGTAGTATTCCGGTCTGATGTTGATACAGTCCAACGATGGGCGGCCTATATTTCTGGGTCTGTAAGATGAAGCCAGACACACCAATTCTCGGATGTGCGTACTCTACCTATATACTGTAATAATACCTGGTCGCTGAGAGTATTTCACAGTTTGTGTAAGCCCACTCAAGTCTTAGGACTTTAGAGCGTAGCTTGACCTCACGGGCAATCCTCATAGACAGGCTGGATTTATAGCATCGCGATGGTGTTCACCGGAACCTCAGGAAACCTCAGGTGAGCTCGAACTCGATCATTTAACTCGTAATAGGGACCTCCTTTACCCTTTATTCCCAGCACAGCTTTATACATAGCTTCCCTAGCGGAAGTGGGGCGAGGGCGAACTCTCACTCGTGTCGAGATAGCAGCAATCGCCTGGGGTGTAAACATCATGTCAGGCATCATCAATACTATTGGTACGAAGGCCATCGGAAGCATGAGCACGTTTAACCTTTGGTGGACACTCGGTGGGACGTTCGTGCTCGTTATAACCCTGCTAGTCAAAGCACCCGAGAAGGTGAGTCTTGCACCATCCGGCATCGTCACCCTCCCTGACACTGTCACGTAGAACACTGCGGACTTCGTGTTTACGGACTTCGAAAAGTACGCGTTTCTGCGGCATCAATTGCTACAACAATCTACAATGACCTATACTCAGCTTCACCGGATGGTCGTCGCGTGGCTTTGTCGTTCTGCTTGGCTTCCTCCAGGTGAGTCCCAAGCCAATCCTTAACAAGTTTCCTTGCGCAAATTCAAATTTCTCGTCTGCAGGCAGTGTACACACTTGAGGGATGCGAAACTGCAGCGCAAGTAGCTGAGGAAGCCAAACGTGCCGAGTTTCTTGCGCCGCTGGCCGTGGTCGGCAGCATCGTCGGTTCTTGGCTAATCGGGTTGGCGTACATGCTCGCGCTCCTTTTCTCCGTTCAAAGCATATCTAGTGTGCAAGCCACATCCTTTGCCATCCCAATCGCGCAGCTATACTACGATGCGGTAGGCAGGCGATTGACTTTGATGTGTTTGACGGTCATTATGCTAGCTCAGTTTATGGCGGCTGTGACAGCTTTCACTGCTAGCTCTCGGCTGTTCTATGCTCTCGCGAGAGATGACGCTTTCCCATTGAAGACGTCGTTTATGGCCCTCAATCGGTTCCAGGCTCCGTATGCTGGGGTATGGCTGTCAGTCTTCATCGGTTGTGTGATTTCGTGTGCCTATATTGGCTCTGTGATCGCGGTGAGTACCTTGGTATTACTGCAGCGCTACGATATCTTATACAGTTGAATAGTTCAATGCAATTTTGTCCTCCGCTGCCATCGCTGTCATGCTCAGCTACCTGCAACCTATCATTATTCGAGTGTTTTGGCCCAAGACATCGTAAGTGTGATGGTGCTTGACGTACCGGCATGGACTGAACTAGTCCTGCAGTCTCACTGTCAGAGGTCCGTTCAGCCTTGGAAGTTGGTCCTGGTCTATTAACGCTGCGAGCTTTCTAGTACGTGGTGTCTCTTCTTAACGTAGGAATTGACGTTGATACGCTACTTACACTAGTTCACCGTCTTCATCTGTGTATTGTTCATACTACCCACAGCTACCCCTGTGACATCCCTCAATATGAATTATGCCATAGTGGCTGTAGGAGGAGTATTTCTCATAGTCTGTGGCGTATGGCTTGTATGGGGTCGCTCTCATTTCACAGGACCGGTGCCCACTATCACAGGTACAGATGTACATACATACGATTACAAGTAAAGTTGGCCATAGGATTTACATAACGATTGATTCCATTACTGAACATGCCGTGCGCTTCGCCGCAGCGCAACCGCATCTTCTTCTTCTCCCACGCCTCTCAGGAGGCATGTCTGACAACTGCGCCCGCCACAATCTCCTCTTGCATTCCATCCTCGGTGACCTTCGTATTGTGCTGATTCTTCCCATATACCGAGGTCCTTCCTCTCACCCAAGCCCCGGCAGTCACTGGCTTGTCGTCAATGAACTTCCTCGTTATCCCAGCTTTCTCAAGGACTGAGCTTCCGCGGACGGCTTCAAGCAGAACATCGCTGTCAGGAAGGGAGAAGTAGAAAACTCCGAGTCGAGTGTGACAGCGTTGATCCTCAGGAGGTTGAATTACTCGATGTACCGGTGCCTTGTAATAGCCTCCAGAGATAAACTCCATGCAGTCTCCAGCGTTGATTATCTAGCACGTCATGCTCGATATTAGAAATAAGTACTAGTTATGCAGGGGAGATAGGCACGCACCAGGGCATTGTCGATATGGCGAAGCCACTTCCACTGACCGTCAGGAGTAAGAGCCTGTAAGCCAGCGACTGGCTGAGACCATAGAACGCTAATAGTCCCAAAATCTAGTCAATGCATCAAATTCAGAATCTATCAATATAATCCTCAACAAATACACACCAGTATGGCCATTCAGCCAGAGAGCACTGGACTCCTGCCCGTTTTCAGCGCGAGGGTAGCTGGCTGACATGAATAGGACGCTTTGAAACCCCGAGTGTGCCACTTACTATTTCATGAAACGAACTAAGGTATGATTCACGTTAACCATATTGCCATTTTCCAAGATGCATGATGACTTACGGTACGTCTCTCCGTCAGCGTCGAAGCCGTGCTGACGAACGAACGTCTCTTCAGGAACCTCAAGACCTACTGCAAGCAGCCTATGTAAGTGGAAGAATTTAAGCATTCGGACCACTCTCTGATCAAGAAGTATGTTGCTATACCTGAGCATAATATGGACGATGCTGTGATTATATCTCGCAAAACGATCCAATTCAGGAAGCAAGGGACGCAATGCCTCAGGATGCTCCCGTTGGTAAACATTTCGCTTGACTGAGATCGTATATTAATATGAGATAGCCAGCGAGTTAGTGGATAAGATGACGCTCACTAGCGTAATTCTCGACCTGGTCTTTGCCTTTATCTCCGTAGTTCTACAGACGTATGTTCATATCAATACTAAACATATTTCAGAAACATAAGACAGTATTCACCCAGTGGCCTCGAGGCTTATACCCTTGATCAGTGCCGGTTTTCACGATGTCACCGGTATAGTCGAGCTTCTCGCTCTCTGGAACTTGAGAGAACGGGACATCAGCAATATCAAAGATGCGAGCCACCTGAAAACAACGCAATCAGCCAATATAATCTGAGCAGGAAGGGCTGAGAAGATAGCTGACGTCGGCTGGAGATAGCTCATGGTTGATAACATAAAGGAACCCGTCCTTGTGCATGGCGTCTCTAGCCAAGGCAGATAGCTCAGCTCTACCTTCAACGGTTGAGAGCTTGAGGAAGTCGAGTATAACTAGATCAGCATAGTCCACTGATTGTGTGATATGGTATCGTCAGCCAGAGAGAATCATGGATGATACATGACGACTCACGTTCCTTCCCGGTAGGAGGGGCTGGTTGGTAGTGGGGAATAGTCGGCTTGCTATTCACAACCATGGCCGCCCAGTGAGATGTAGAGTGAACACCCCAACTCCCGCCTATATATAATATAAGTCTGAGCGAACGCTCGGGCTTCTCGCTATATTTGTTCAACTCTCGCAGGCGCTGATGAGGGTTTGTAGAAACGATGGCAGCTTGTCCAACTCTGATGTTCGTTGATATATAGCCCTGTGAAGACATGGAAGCTCGATAAGAGGTTGAGTTCTGGACACAGATGTCAATTTGCACTCACATAAAAACAACCATAATATCGGACCTCAAACCGCAGCACCATGCCTTTGCTTTGAGAACAACATCCTACAGTTAGACACATTTGCACTACAAGCCCACGCATGAGACCTAGATGATCATGTACTCGATACGACGGTCGCGTGAGCAGAACAGAGTCGCCTATATAACACAACGTCTGAAACGTATTCAGTGACCGAGTACACCTGAGAATATGATGACCCACCTAAGAGCTGTGTGAGCGCAAGCGCGCCTTACAAGTAACATCATTGTGGGGATATTTTGATGAAACGAGAGACACGATGATTACTGAAGAAGACGCTTTAAAATTGGGTGAACGATAAATGAGGCTAGCATGAACTGGTACTGGATGGACTTAGGTGTAGTGTTTGACAAGGACGCCGTTGATTAACTCCTCTTCGACTCCCTGCTCCTCACTCTTCTTCAACGAGCTTTTACCATAGGCGGAAGTTCTACCCTTCCGCCAGATTTCCGCGGTGGGAGCATTCTCGTCCTTGAACCTACGACGAACGCCAACCTCGTCAAGAACGGAACTTCCTGAGATCGGTACTAGTTTCACGTTATCGTCTGGGATAGCAAAATAAAAGACCCCCAAGCGAGTGTATCCACGCTGGTCCACTGGAGGCTGCACAACTCGATGAATGGTGGCCTTGTAGAAGCCCCCAGATATGAACTCCATGCAGTCGCCGGCATTGATGACCTGAAGAGGCTCGGGTTGTCACCGAGGCAGGAATGAGCATCGGAAGATGATAGCTCACCAGCGCATTATCAATGTGGCGTATCCACTTCCATTGTCCGTTGGGTGAAAGAATTTGCAGAGCGGCTACAGGCTGGGACCATAGAATAGTGATGCTACCGAAGTCTGCATACAAAGTAAAGCCAGGCTCCATACGAGTTACTATCAATAATAGACGACATACCTGTATGTCCCTTCAACCAAACCTGCTTCGATTTTTCTTCATCTTCATCTGATCTAGGATAGCTGCGAATATCTTCAGGTGACATTCCATAAGACAACTCAATCACGCACTATTTCATAAACCTCACTGAGAAGATCTCTTGAGGACAACCAAACACACGCGTTGGTGATCGGGCTCACCGTAGGTCTCTCCTACTTTATCCCATCCGTGCTGATTAACAAAGGTATTCTCATGCACCCCAAGGCCCAGAGCGAGAAGCCTGGCGACAACTTTGTATCGTGAGCCGTGAACACAGGATACGACATAATCGTACCTGAGAATAGTATGAAGAACACCATGGTTGTGCCTAGCAAAGGCATCGATCTCGGAGAGAAACGGTCTCAAGGCCTCTGGATGCTGCTTCTTCGTGACTATACGATTGACTAGAAGGCGAGCGTCAACAACGCAATAGAGCAATCATGAAGCTGCAACCTACTGTTGTAATTTTCTACTTGGTCGTGAACTCCACCATCTACATGCTGGATTCGTGGCATCAGGAAACATTCGGGTGGAACGACGTTGGACACATACCCAGTATCCACGTCGTTTGTATCCCTGATAAGAACCCGTTTCGAGCATCTTCCCCATGTATTCCTGCTTTTCCTCGTTAGAGACTTGGATAAACGGAACATTTGCAATGTCAAAGATGCGTTCTGTCTAAAGCAAGATTAAGCTCTATTCTGATCGTGCACATGAGACCGTACCTCCGACTGAGATAAGCCATGATTAACTACGTAGAAGAAGCCAACCTCGCGAAGAGCATCGCGGGCTATAACAGCCAGCTCAGCTCGCCCATTTTCTGTCGCAGCCTTGGCTAGATCGACGATTGCTAGGTCGGCATAGTCCACTAAATGTGTGTGATGTATCAACCAGAGCTCTAAGATGAGAGCACTGCGCATCATGCGTGATCACTTACACTGCTCGTTCGTGGGAGGTGCAGGTTGATAATGTGACACTGGAGGTGTAGTCTCGATGGTCATTGTCGGTTGTGACTTGCGTGCAGGTCGAAGGAGATCCCAAGGCGTCGCTCTAACGAACCTATTTAACCTGTAACAGGCTGTAAGTACTCTTGATTGGCCGTAGCGTGCGAGAGCCCTAGCAGGGTGCTCAGCACGCAATAATGAGGACGCTCAAAGTAAACCACGAGGCCAATTGAATGGCTACTCTGTGGAATAGTATTGCATCAGATCTGGAGTTCTGTGAGAAAAGATGAATAAGTAAACATAATGATAAGCAGACTCGGAGTCACGCACTAGTTATAGTGACCGAGGCTCGATTCGCTTGAACTTCAACTAGTGTACGGTGAGGCCCGCCAACTTCGAGATCTACACCAGTTGACGCAAAAGTATGTATGTTTGCTCCTAGAGATAACTCGGGGATACATCATAAGTAAACCCTGGCCACATCTGCACTGCAGTCACCGGTGGAGGGCAAGCCCCAATAGTGCATGCACTCTGGAAAGCTAGCGCCGCCGGCTAGAATCGGCTGACCGGTGTAAAGCCGAATATGGCAACCTCTGTTTTTCATTCCCTTAAATTGACTTCAGGTTTTCTCAGTTGTGCCGATTATCTATCAAAGAATAGTGATATACTAGGATTTTGAGTGTTTTATATACAGTCTGTGATCGCAGTGGTAGGTAGATGTATTCCTGCAAATAATAGTACAAAATGTTGGGCATGAAGTCGCGGCAGTCTTGGCGGACAGATCAGTTGTAATGCTTGACAATTGCGCCATTGAGAACCTCCTCTTCTACACCATCCTGCTCACTCTGCTTCAGTTGACTCTTCCCATATGCCGCGATACGCCCCTTCAACCATGTCCCGGCGGTCGGGGCCTTGCCATCGATGAAGTTCCGCTTGATCCCGAGTTTTTCTAGCACCGGACTATCGGCGACAGTCTCAAGCACCACGTCGTTGTCTGGATTGCAGAAGTAAAACACTCCCAGCCGTGTACACCCTCGTTGATCCTCGGGAGGTTGGACCACCCGATGAATCGTGGCTTTATAAAACCCTCCTGAGATAAACTCCATGCAATCTCCCGCATTAACGACCTGCGGTTCGTGGCACAGCGCTTTTAGTGTATGAAAATATCGTCATGTGGATTGGGTGCTTACCAAAGCATTATCAATGTGACGTAACCACTTCCATTGTCCGTTACCGGAGAGGATCTGAAGAGCGGACACTGGCTGTGACCACAAGATGGTGATTGTCCCAAAATCTTGAGGACAGCGTTAAATTATCAGAGCTAATCGGGAAAGTATAGTTCATACCTGTATGCCCCTTAAGCCAAACTTGCTTCGTCTTTTCCTCCTCCTCAGCAGTGCGAGGATAGCTATCCTCATGTCAAGTCATATCCGTGGACAAGTTACATGGCTACTCACTACTTCATGAAACGCACTACGTATTGTCGTGCACCATGATATTAGCGATTGATGCTTGCTACTATCCATGAGCCACTTACTATACGTTTCCCCATCAGCGGCCCACCCATGTTGGTTAACAAAGGTTTCTTCAGGGATTTCCAGACCGATTGCAAGAAGCCTGACATGATGAGATACAGGGTAATAGCGACATCAGACGGAGGCAGGACATACCTGAGGATGGTATGCAGAATTTCATGGTTCTTCTTAGCGAAATCGCTCAGCTCGGGAAGGAATGGTCGCAATGCCTCAGGATGCTGTCGTTTTGTCACATCTCGATTAACTAACACAAGCTACATCAACATCGTGGTCGAAGGGAAGAATATGAAGAGTACTTACTGACATAGTTCTCCACCTGGTCTTTGACTCCTCCGTCGACATTCTAATATTCTTAGCCTAAAATATTTTTGTAGACACAAGCACTTACCCAGTATTGGCGAGGTTTGTACCCCTGATCAGTTCCCGTTTTCAAGATATCGCCGGTGTACGCTAGCTTCTCCTTGTCCGAAACCTGGGAGAAGGGTACATCGGCTATATCGAAGACCCGTTCGTTCTGGAGTACAAACTGTGAGCGTAGCACGTCACATAAGAATGAGTGTACAATATACCTCCGCTGGCGATAGTCCGTGGTTGATGATGTAGAAGAACCCGATACCACGCATGGCATCGCGAGCCGACACAGCAAGCTCAGCGCGACCTTCAGGAGTATTCGCTCTCGCCAAGTCAATGATGGCGAGATCAACATAGTCCACTGTCAAAACGATTGTTTAAATGACAATATAAAGATATTCTTGACTGAGGCATACAGTTCTCCTTGGTGGGTGGCGGTGGTTGGTAGTGAGGGATGGATGGTACAGTTCGAAGAGTCATGGCGAGCTCTCTGCTTGAAAACAGGCGTAGGTCTCTTGAGCTTAATATATGCCAGACTGCCCACTACGCCAGATATGATCCTATTTCGGTGCCAATAACTCTTTCAATCGCTCCAGCAAAGTAAACTTCAAATGCAATCGTTGAGTGCTTGGTTCGGCGTGTATGACGATACTAGTACCTTTATAGCTAGCTGAATCCATTCCAAACGGCCGGTTACATTCAAGACGTAGTTGAAATACTTCCTAAAATGTGATACAATATTGGGGGTGTGAGGCGGATATGAAATTTAAGGGCAACATACCGTCCTGAACTTAGAATGCGCGTGCGCTCCTACTGACTAGCCCCACAGCCGTACCGGCAATTACAGCTGAGCCAAAGGAGAGTATCCTTGTATAGCTGATAGTGAGGATCAAGAGACCGTCTTGGTTTTGATCGCGCGATACAATTAAGGTCGGCGGTCCTCCCAGACTCTGTAAGCCTTTTGAGGCACAAGCATCAAGTAACGGGAAGACTATGAAACATAGCAATCCCGGTCCAAAGCCAAACTTGGTGGAACCGTTACTGGAACAGGACTTGCCACTGTCTATTAGCCTAGGTTACATCCGAAGGAGACGAGTTCGCCCAGATTACTGGAACACGTACTGTCATTGAGGATCAGAGAGTGGGGTAAAGTTATGAACACCAAGGTTCGAACAACGCGGGCGATGGCTACAAATCGCCCAGAAAGATGAACTGACCTCTGAATTATCACACGGAGCAGCATTGACAGTGTGTAGAATACGTGGCCCGTTTATCATCATGTTTCGAGGGCGGCGCCTTTGCGTAGACCAAGGTGGTAACGTTAGACCTATGATAAAAATGATCAATCCATCAACCTTCCAAGGATTCATGCTAAGATGCTGACCACAGGTGAGGCATTAATAAGGGCAAAATATCTTCGGAGTCGGCGGCATCTGCTCATTGTTCGGAGCAGCCATATTAGTTGACAAACATACCCAATGTCATGTTAAGCTTTCGGCCACAATACGGACCAAGGAACAGCATAACATGACTGTCGTAACCAGACGTATCATGCGCGGGCGATTCGGGCAGATGACCACATAACGTATAAGTATGACTTCTACGCGGGGAGCACCCACTGTAATATTTGGTACGGGCATGTCAGTGCGGACGTCAGGCAAAGTTCATTTACCCCTAGCGTGAGATACACGAAAATGCAACGCGTTGCAAGGTATTACTTAGCTTAAAAACGTGAACGTTGTGAACGATAAGTAGTTGCAGGTTTGGAATTGCTTAACAAGTCCAGTGAAGTAATATGATCGTTGAGAAGCGGCGGCAAGGTGCATCATACATCAAATCTGAGTCCCAAATATAGTCGGAGATAATCGGAATGCGAAGACTATTCTCTCCTACCAATCATCGGCGCGGCCCATTTGCCAGATCGCTCTTGTCCAACATCAGGCCACAGGTATCGGTAGGGCTCCGATTTCACACCTTTGTCTACGGAAAATATTCTGTGTGGTGTAATTGTGGCCTGTACATCATGTCGAGGCTCTACCACTACTGAATGCAAAGCTCTGCAAGCGGCAGCCGGGACCTAATCTTAACACAGCACTACTAGTATGCACCATATGCCGAGGAAGTGACCCACGAAAGCTGTCGTCCTCGACCGTCCCCTCGAATAACGATAAAATTCGAATCAGCCACCACCGAAGCTAATCAAATATATTGAAACGCAACCTCTGACATGCCTTGGGATACATGGTAGTCATGCTAGTTGGTAGTAGCAAAAGTGAAGTTCGTTGGTGCTATCCCGAACCTCGATGAACCACTGTCATACACGGTGTAGTACCTCTCAAGGAAGGTGTATCCGTTGGTGAAGTCAAACCCTGTTCCAGAGGAGGTACCAGTACTGCCTATTACCAGATAAATTGCGTCGGCAGAACCACCAATGGCGGTATTCAGCTGAGCTTCGATCAATATGCCAAACAGAAAGTAGATCTCACGGAAGACCTACCACAGAAGGCCATTTTTGAGCGTTCTTCGTAATCTCATATTCGACCTGTTATCCGCATATCGCCACTGTCACATGGTTTCTGTGTGGTAAAAGCTACTCACATTGTCGATAGTGAAATACAAACTCTGCAACGCATCGTACTGCGCTTGCGTGACAGTCAAGAACCCGGTGGTCGAGTCGATGACCGCACCTGTAGCAGCAGTGTATGCGGAGAAGGCATCTGCAAGTTGCCGAGCAATGAGAAAGTGTCAGAGTATGATGCCATGCGAAAGACCTTACCTTGCGGAATCACGATAAGGGTTGTTCCAGTGTCTACGATCCCAGATGTTTTGGCCATTATCGGAAGGCGCGAGGAGCCGTACGAGATGGATTGATCAATTCCTACGAATGTGCTTGCCTTTGGTGTTGAGGTAATAGGACTACGACGAAAGGTCTGAATGAGCAAATGACAGATATGCTAGCATGAAAGAATACTAACACGTAGTGAATATCTCCAATGAACCTTTCGCTGTTTACTCCGCCGAAGGTCAATTCTCCGTTTGCATCGGAGGCAGATGTTGCCGGCTCGAAGTATATTCCCACTTCGCGGGTTGGTATTAGCCCTTGTGCGAACGCATTGTCGGTTACAGTTGGTACAGTCCCACCAGCACTCGTAGTGCCTCAGGTTATCAAGAAAATTAGCAAGCAATCCTTACGGTGTAGCCAAGGACGTACCTTGAGTCAAGCCTACTGGTCCGATGCTTTCCGAGAATCAGAATGATGCGCAGTATAGGTCATCGTCGTGCTCACCCAAGAATGCCATCTACGTTCTGGAATCCAAGCGCGATGCTGGCAACACCGATGCCTTGCCCCGTGATCACGAGATCGGGTCCGAGGGTCACAGTGTCGATCCATTCTTCTCCTGCATAAACCATCCACCATTATGATCAACACTGTTTGTGATGTACTCCAGAAGGTACGTACCATGAACGAGACTGGACTTGTATTGTACGGCCTGTACAGATAGAATATGCGTGAGTCGAGCACCAAGGGTTAAAAATTTATACTTACGAGTTTCGCACCAGTATCCTTCGCGTCTGATGTTGGGGCAAACGAGGTTTGAGCACCAACCCAAGTGTTCGCGCTTCCTGTATCGATGAGGAGGCTATCTGAATCACTGTGAGTCAATGGGACATCAATATTTTAGGAAACACTGACGGAATGTGGGAGGCTGGCCAACTCCGACCTATCAAGGAGAACGTATTAGCGTACTCAAGCCATCTCAATTGTACGAGCAAACCTCACCTGAGCGGTATAGATATTGATCGTATTGGTCGCGGGCACGGGATCGACGGACACTGGCACTTGCGCGGTGGTCGCCACCAGCCTGTTAGTACGCACAGCACTGTGCCTAGTCTTGTCATTATGCACAACCTCTTGGCCGGGTACAGACTTGACGTGGCGAGTAAGAGGTATGATAACTGGACCTTTGCGCTGAGGAGAGGCCATGTTCTATACAATGAAGATCGCAAGAGTCGGATACAATGGTTGAGAGCACTTTTTAGGGTTTGCTATTCTGCATGCCACTCAGGCTCTATCTGTAATTTATATACGGCTAAGACGGACGCTGCTGAGCCTCAAATCATGGTCTAGAGCCTTGAGCGAGGGTTCTGTACACAGCGTGAGAAGTACCCTTGACGCTACTGCAATGGGTTTGCATTGATTCTGCACATGATTTGGTCAGCAGTTCGGAGACATCAAGTCGAAAACTGACAGGTATTGCGGTTTGCTACTTCTTATTTGTTAAAGCAAGTAATCGGTTCTTAATGTGGGGAGAATCACGAGTAACATGCCGAAGGGGTTCGTATGTCGGTGGTAGTAATAAGAAACGAGGCAGCGTCTACTTACGAACAGTCATACTGCGATCAAAAGTATGTGTACGCATATGACTCAGAATCGCGATACATATCGACCCTAGGCCAGTTTAATCGACGAAACTATGCATTTGAAGCAATGTTACTTTGTTCGAACATTACTTACAACATGACACGATTTTAAAGGTCCTTCAAGTTCCTAGTTCCGGCCTTCAGACCCTTCAGATGCTACCCGATCGCTACTGTACAGTCTGCACAAAGCGACTTCATCCATATTAAGTACATTTTCTCAACTTTGGATGTTTGTCCCGTGCTCTCAACTCAGGCGCACAGCTACATTCGAACATTTCAGTTGGTAGTCGCGAACGTGAAAGGGGTCGTCGCGATGCCGAACTGTGACGCGCCAGTGCTGTAAACACTATAGAACCTCTCGAGGAACGCGTATCCATCGATAAAATCGAGGCCGGATCCGGTGCTTGAGCCTGAATTACCGATAACGAGATAAATGCCGTTCGCAGTGCCTCCAATGGCGGTGTTCAGCTAGTTAAGTGTGATTATGACAATAGTCAAAAGCGGCCAAGGGTGGAGAGGGCTCACAGCACGCGGGAAAGTTTGAGCGTTCTTCGTGAACTCATACTCGACCTACCATTGATTGAAAAGGAAAGTGAGGTCAGAATATACTTCATAGGTGTCTAGACGGAAATGAAAGGCACTCACGCCACCAATAGTAAAGAAAAGGCTCTGAAGGTTGCTGTATTGAGCCGCCGAGATGGTCAACAAGCCGGTCGTTTGGTCTGCGACAGCGCCAGTTGCTGCGGTGTACGCGTTATACGAGTCTGTGGTTGCAGTACGGGTCGTGAGATCTGCTGGGCAATATCAATCATCGACAGGTGGGACATACCGCGAGGGAGCAAAACCAGAGTCGTGCCGGTGTCGGTGATACCAGCAGTGGTAGGCATGATGGGAGAACGAGCAGATCCATACGTAATGGACTGGTCGATTCCCACATACTTATTTGCAGGCGACGTGGCGGTGATGGGGCTAAAGATAAAGAAGAACACACTACATGTGAGCTCTTGCAGGACGAAGATATGAGCCATATACTTACATGTAGTTGATACTACCCGTGAATTTCGAGGAATCGATACCTCCGAAGGTCAACTCGCCATTCTGGACCGAGCTGGACGTGGTCGGCTCAAAAGAGATTCCCACCTCATCGAGAGTCAGGGAACCTTGGCTGAATGCGTTGTCGGTCACAGGAGGGACAATTCCCCCACCACTTGTAGTACCTACACAAAGTGGGAGATTGAGTGCCACAAGAGAGGATGGGCATAACTCAGAATACTGTACCTTGGGTTAAGTCTGCAGGACCGATTCTACGCGATGTCAGAGAACAGTGGCAGTGATCGGTTTGCACTACACAGTTTGTAAAACATGGAACATACCCGAGGATACCATCTACATCGCTAAACCCAGAAGCAGTCAAAGCAATACCGAACCCTTGGTTCTGAATGGCAAGATTGCCAAGAGTGACGGTGCCGGTGTATTCAGTGCCTAGGGCAAGTACATTAATTCGACATCATATTGAAAGTCGACACCGTTGATTGTTTTACCTATGACGGACCCAGATCCATATTGCACGACCTATATTTGTGTTGTCGATTACTACTGACTATATATGTGTGTAAGTAACCTACCAGCAGTTGAGCGGTAGAAGTGACACCACGGGGCAGAGTCGGGTTTTGAGCGCCGAACCAGGTGTTCGCACTCCCAGTATCGATGAGTAAAGTATCTGCAAGGACGTTAAGAGGATGTATATTGTATCTGCTGATAGACGTACGGAACGAGGGAGGAGACCCGAATCCAACCTGAATACAGTGTTAGCTATGTCACGCGTGTAATGCAAGAGACACCTACCGATGTCGTGTACGTGACGATAGCATTCGTCGCGGGAACGGGGAACACAGCGTCCTGTCCGACCTTTACTGGGTGGCGATCACGAAGTAGACGGAATCTGGCTCTGTCACTGTCTGCGATCTTCACCCCATTAGTGAAGTTGTAGTGACGAGCAATGGGGAGAGTGATAGGGTTATCACGAATGACAAGAGGGGATGCGATAGCACTAGCAGCGATGAGAAGAGAGAAGAAGAGACGAGAGGCCATCCTAGCAGATTTTGTAACTCTCTGAAGGGCTTGGGACTCTCCGCGGCTGCCTTGATCCTCTTATACGCCCAAAGAGCAGGGCCTAAATTACACCATCGATTACTAGACACCTAGCAGCATGGTTAAGAAGCGTATAACACGACTTCCATGTACGATAAGAGCACTGTCAGCGGCGGTTAATGTGGGTAATATATGTAGTTTTGCGAGAGAGTATCACCCGTTGGGTACATGAGACCATGCTTTGGCAGATGGGACATTTTGTTCATGAAATGATTCGCAGATTGGATGGACTTTCGTCACGGAGAATCGTAGATATTCGTAATTGGTGTTTCTCCTGGTATACGTGTTTGACAGGTAGACAACTAGGGCCATCGTGAGCCCCGTCGAACGTCGGACGCCTGGAGGTTCGTAGCCAGGAGGCAGCGTCTATTCCTTCTACTACCGCATGGCTCCAGTAACCTAGACCCACCAAACTGTTGTGGGGAGCACAGCTGAAGGAATTCCGTGCCAAAGGCTCGTGGCGCGCTGTCAGAGAGAGTGACAGCGTGGCCTGAGTTCTTCAGTCGAAGTTCGAGAAGGGTTTTAGAGTACCACTTCATCAGTATTACATACGGAGTAGGCTAGTATCGTAACGGACTCACTGGCACTCCGCTGTCTCTTACAATGGATCCTCTTTTTATGGCTATTCTCATCATCATATGAGCATCTACTGAATGCAATATTAGCCGAAAATAAAAACAAAATACTACCGGAGGAGAGGAATTGCATGAATTGGCGGAATATTCTACGATATCGCCGTTCTTGTTACAAGGCAAGAAGACGTTAGCTTGAATTATGGAAAAGAAGCCTAGAGACGATCTTACATATCTTCAGCTTATCTCAGAGAAGTCGAAGATACACTTGCATCTTTAGCCTGACCAGGCGCAGGATTTGCAAGGGTATCTCCTTTCCGGGAGATATCGATAACGCAACCACGACGGTACTTGACGACAGAATTCCACGATGGACCGAAGGACAGGGAGTATTGCAACTCCTTAGGAAGCATATGAAGCGGCGGGGATAAGCAAAGTCAAATTAGCTCCGGAGTATCCTAACATCGTCCTTCAGAATACCTGTCATAGAACCAAGGCTCGTTAGTACGACCAGCAAGTGGTGTGCTCAGTGGATAGAAAGATTCACATCTTATGGGCATCGATTGACCTCTCCAGCACCACGTCTCATGATCCTACAGTACGGTTGCAATCACGGCGATTCTCGGCGTAGCTTATGGAACGATATAGCAATAAAGCTGTTACTAGTGCTTTCGCAATCCCGAGAAGACTTTGAAAACAAGCAGATCAGCGAAATTCGGTAGAGCTGTTTGTAATTGTGTACCGGTGAACATCCGTCCGGAATAAACCACTGATTATCGCGTGAACTTCAACGTGCTCCCTGGCTAGAATTCATTTAGTCCACGATCCAGAAGGATGAACACATGTTTACCTATGCGCCAATTGTTCAAAAGCTTATAACAGAGATCATTCTTGCGGGCGTCCAAAGATATTGCGTACGCATCAATCTACACAGACCAGACATCAGCAGGCTCAAGATTGCCAGTATCCCACGTTACTGATAGAATACCCACATGATGTCCTTAGGGAACACTGCTCATCAGATTACCGGAATGAACACAGAAGTAGACTGGATGAGCTGTCCTTATATCACTCTGAATACCGCAGGCTGAGCATTTTCCGGGTCAGCATAGGACCTTCTTGTCGCGCTGACAGTGATACTATCACATCGCCATGAGTGCACTTTGCACCTATCATCTGCAAGCAAATGGCCATCGTAAAATCCGTTTTTGCGGAAAACATGAGTGTGGCACCCACAGATATGGCCGACTGATATCGGCGTATAGTTCCTGCTTCAATGCTATTTAAACCGTCATAGTTGATAGCTAGGGGTGTTTATTGATAAACGTCATCGTGTGATAGATGTACATAGGTCTGTGAAAGATAAGATGGAGTGCATTGAAACGTGAATTTAAGCACGTAGCTGTGTAATGAGCTCCCTGGCAGCTTTGAATTGTGCGAGCGGAGATTACCGATAACCATGGAGCGCCACAAAGTTGATCCTCGCCTATTCAGGAAGCACGACCCAGGAGTGTCGAACGAGTCTACAGCTTTAAATTACTTATGAATGGCGATGCAGGAGGTGGGCTGTGGATAGCCCGAGTAGTGGTCAGCGCCTGAGGCAAACTCGAGATTGAAACGCTTATAGTGACTTAGCTCATCGTGGTCGTCAACCGTAAAGGCTTCTCCTTGTACATGCTCAGAGGCGATATAGACAGACCAACGCCCCTTTACCCCGTGAGCATCGGTCTCTGCACCAAGTCCCTGGACTATGCTGCTTCCAGTGTCTTTGCAAAGCACGGACTTCATGCAAGTAAGCGAAGTGTATCCAGCCCATTTCACCGGTTGAAACCCTCATCGCAATGCGCAGCGAACGTGTTGCAACATGTTACTCTTGTTCATACAGGGTATGAGCACATCGTGAGACAAGAGTATCGCAGGGCGTCGGAACAGCGGTGGCATCGGGCTCGTGCATCGGGTCTTAGTGTGGTTGGAGCTTGGCAATTCACTACTGTAGACAGACGACCTTAGTGAAGCGGCACCTAACCCTTGACTTGAATGCAAGTTGACTACTACAAGCATGTGGTATTGTCGGTTAGTAATGTCATCTTTTTATCACTAAATTGTGCCAGAGTGTAAACGTACCGTAAGCGTAAATTTCACGCCACTGATATATAACCGTCGTATTCGTGTCCGTGCCCGAATAAAATTCGAATCCTTACTGCGAGTGCGCAGGAACGGTTATACGGCTTCCGAGATCACAAGTCCCAGAGCTGACACTATCCAAACAGAAGTTAAGATTGTCGTAGCAATAAGTAATATCTCCAACACTTGAGAAGAGATGAGAGTGTGACGAGATGACGTTAACGCGCGCGCGGCAGCTGGACGCGTGACGCGTGACGCGTGACAATGATGGCGCATCAACGTCACGGTAAGTAGAGCAATCTCGGAATAAGCGCACATTCAGCTCTTACAGACAACGCCCTCGTCGTTGGCGACGATGACCTCGAACGAGGACCGCAGCGCGCGGACATTGGCGAAGGGAAAGGCGCGGGCTCGGCCAGAAGACCTGGATGAAACAACGCCGCTGCTGGCGTCCACCTCTGGCAGCCAGCTCGAGGCCGACATCCCCCCTCGAAGGCGCCATCTAGCCTCACGACTCCTGTCTGTGTTCTTGTTCTCGTTGGCGTTCTGCGTAGTCGTCTTTGTTCTTTTGGTGCTCATTGCCTATTCGTACGGGTCCCGGGCTTCCGACATCTCCCCAGAAAAGATTCAGCGCTCTGTCACGTTTCGGGGACCCGACAAGCTCGACGTTGTGCGGGTGGGGAAGGATGGCTCCATATCGCTGGAGGTACGGGGAAGGGTCGGGGTTGATGCTGCCGCAGTGATGGGCATCCAGGACGACGAAGACGACGACATATTTCGTTATGTCTGGAAGTCCATTGGACGCTGGGGTGTCCGTCAAGTCGACCGAATATCTGTCAACGTATCGGAAGTTGAGGTTTACACCACGCGAACGCACAGGCTACTCGCTAACGTGTCTATTCCAACCTTGGAGGTCCCCCTCACCACCAGCCCGCCCCAAGGTGACTCCTGGCTTACTGAATTGACCATACCTATCACCATTTTGCCTACGAAGAATATTTCGACATTAATCCAGTTTGTTCGTGAAAGTTGGCGGGATGGAGCACTGCAAATGACAACTGAGACAGACCGTGCTGCGGTTCAAGGTGGTGGACTTTATGAACGTAGTTGGAGAAAACGTTTGCGGGCGGTGCAGACGAACATCCACATGCCCATGCGTGTCAAGAGTACGTGTATTTCGAGTGAAATATGATCTGCGCTGCTTACCATGCCGCAGTTCCAGCAATCCCGGGTCTTCCGCCACCTGGAAGCAATGACCCGTTACCAGAACCATCCCAACTTGTGACTCTCGAGTCATTCAGGATCGAGACTGACGTTGATAATCATAAGCTGCGACTATTTGCCAATGCAACTGCCGTGAATCCGCTGCCCGACTCCGTGCATTATAATGCATCTTCATTGCCCTTTACCATATCTTTACTTGCCGTAAACCGCACCACTCGTCTCATTCCTGTGGCTTCGGTGGTCACCGAACCTTTCGATCTCACACATCCGAACGTGTCGCTAGCTATCACCGGCGAGGTCTTGTCACTGTCCGCGGACGCATCAGCTACGGTTGCTGTCCTCATAGCCAACTATGTCTCTGAGCGGGACACCAAAATCTCCATTTCATCACCCTTATTTCCCTCTCTGGACATGGACGCTGTGTTCCCGGCCAAGCGACCGAAGCCACAAATCCTCCGGAACGTCACAATCCGTGAGATGAAAATAGTCCCATCTAGTTCCGGTAACACCATGCTGGCCAGTGGGACTATCTTTGCCCGTGCCGTACTCCCCAGAGGCATCGACGTAGGGATCAATGTGACGAAGGTCCTACCAGACGTCCTCATCTATGATGGAGAAGTACCTGAGTCCCCGCAGCGAACGTTAAATCCCGGGAGCGAGGTTAACCTCAACCTGCCTCCGCCTCAACCTCTTCCCGACCCTTTGCCTGAGAAAGCATTCGCTCATATCAGGCCTGACGACTGGATCATAGCGGCGAGCATCCCAGTGATCCCAGAGGAAGATAGTGGCACAACTGTGGAGGTGACCGCCAAGATCGTAGACGTGCCATTCGAGGTTCTCCCCGGGAGAGATCGCGAGTTCCGCAATTTTGTCGGGAAGGTCAGTGTTAGCCATGTCCACCGTCATGTGTCCACGACTAACCGTGATTGCACGTCTTCTTGCTTGCTTATGTGGTCACATCAGGTCATCTTTGGTTCGCAGGGTGCCTTGGCCGGCGTGCAAGGCGTGGCCGCTGTTGCTGTCAGTGTTGATGGCCTCCCACTTCGTGATAGTGGCACGACCAACGAGATGGAATTGAGCGGCCTGCCATTTCAAGGCAGTGTGCGTGTAGGGAAGAAGAATGTCGATTTTGCCTCGGAGGCGATACTCAGAGAGTGAGCTCTTGACTCTCTCTCTTTCAGTTGTGACGGACACTGCTCGCCGCTCGCTTGTAATTTTGATCTCTGTAGACTATCTGTATAGCTTTATCTTGTTCTCGAAATAACAGAAGTACCCGGCGTCGGACACGCTCACGCAACGTATGGATGTCAAAGTGGGGACCTCATGTGGTGCATGACAGAGTACCGTGTGCAGACTGTCGGTAATTCATGAATAGCGAATAAAAGCTGGACAGTCGATAGTCCATATATCATCTTCCTTCGTAACATATCCTGCAGCGAAACGTCGCGCCTGCGATATTGCAGTGTTTGTCGATTTGAGGTTGTAGCCCGATGTCATCATCCAGGATGGGCGCCATGTTTTATCAGGCTTCCCCGAAACTCCTTGTGTTCGTTGATTGGCCATTTGATTCTCAGGCACGGGGATCCATGATGGCTCGACGAAAGGGACAAGGTCGTACTTGCGTATACAAGATCGGACTTCAAGTCTCTAGCCGCAGTTCTGAAGTGGGGAAACTTACAATCACCAGAGGGCGTGAATGGCACCGGCGTATGATGAAAGGCAGATAATAGGTTCGGCAATAAATTACGGGAATAACGGAAGACGCTTTACAAGATAAGTACTGTGAAACGCTAGAGGGTTCGGTGCTGTATCTATGCTACTGTCCGAGCGGTATGCAACCAGGTACAAGAGTAGAATGGGGCGAGTATCAAACCTAATGTGCTACAATAATGGAGGGCCACCGTCACTTCTACGACGATTCGAAGGCCGGACGTGTGCGGGTTCAGATGGAAATGTGAGGTCGGATAGGTAGTAATGCTTCATGACAAACGGATCAGAGACGTTGAGCCGGGGGAACAGCGAAGTTTCGCTCAAGCCCGGCCATGTTTGGCGCAGGAGGGACATAACTCTGGGACTTGCGGTGCTATAAGTTGGAAGAATCAAAGTGAGCACATGTCATGTTTGAATATGTCTTTCCGTCGCTCACAAAATTGCTCCGACGGTTGGCGACTGCGTAGGTTCAACAAGAGGTTATATTTCATCTCAAATGACAGAAGATGTGGCTGAATGACTCACTATTGCCAACAAGTGCGCTTGCAAGTGGCCCCAGAACAGGTCTTAGGGTGATTAGGGCTGAAAATGCATTTGGTGCTGTCACATTGGATCTATACCACTCATAAATCAGTAAGCTGCGAGTACTGCGAAGTCGGGAGTACATACAACTTGTTCGGGCTATCATTCGAAGGGTCCGACCGTCAGTACATTCAGGAGAATCCCTCAGACTGTAAGTAGGGGCTCACCATAGTGTAAGCATGCCCGCAGACTGTGTATATATAGCAAACACTAGAAAGTCGTGAGTAAATGGTTCAGGTTTGAAGCGAAGATGGCCGCTACTCACTGACGTCTGAAGCACATTGTGGTGAAGGAGGGCTGAAGAACGTTGAGAGGTAGTTGAGATATGAGTGGTGTATGCTGATGCTTTCCACCTCACCCACACAGGCCTATATATGTCTCTCGGGAGTACAGCGTCATTCTTCCTCTATACCGTCGTCTGAAAGACTGCGAATCAGCCTGGAGAATGTCTCGTTGATCTCGGAGACATCGCACAGTAGGCATCATGAAAATGATTTCATGAGTTCCTAAGGGTATCAGCGCACCATCCAAACACTCAACAAGCCTTCTATGAGATGAACACGGCAAACGGGAACCTATGCCGTCTCATAGACATACAAGATCGACATTCCATCTTGAGTCGTTCCGTAGCGCGAATAGAACACGCTTCCGAGTTCGCCGTCGTACAGTTGGCTCTCATGTAGGCTCTGAGTGAATCTTGACTTCCCCGATCTGTTCGGTGAGGTTGACATCGGGTTCATGCACTTCAGTATCGATAACCTGCGTAGTGCATTCGATGACGGTGACAGGCCTGGGCAGACCATGAAGTGCCCAGACGGCAAGAGTGCTGCCAGATCGGAGAGAAAATGATGTATGATTTCGCACGCAAACCGGTATCCCTCCTGCATACAGGAGTTGCATTAAGTTAAAGGAGGCTGTCCATCTCATGCGCCCGGGAGGCACAGCTTGCTGAGGCCAACTTGAATGTCAGCTTGTCGTTGAATTATGACTGTTATCCTGCTCACCATGTTTGAAAACCAGGATTCAACCATTTGATGTCATGTTCAATGCATTATGCTCATGAAACATGCCGATTCTTGTCGCCGCATTTTGTTGTTTTGCGAGAGCGACGTCCAACTACAAAGCACGCCTTTCTAGGGCCAACACTTGCACGTGGCTGGTTCGGAAGATGCCGTACAGGTCGTGCCCGGGCGGCTGTGCTGTAAACGTCACTTGGACTGCTCCACTCGCACGACTGCAATGAAATCCAGTACTGCACTGTCCATCATCCTCACCGCCTTTGGCGATGTTCTCACTCTTGCGCACGGCGACTAAGCTATCTGGTGCGTCCTGCTCGCGAAGAGGCCCGTCGTACACGCTTTGTTTTCAGCTCAGGCGTCGACAGAGTTCCCGTGTGCCGGGGCCGCAGTCCAGAGAAAACCTCAATGTCAGTCATTCGAGGTTCCTCGCAGAGGGCTCACGAGCAGCCAAATGGACCGATGATCCCGCAACACCAGGCAATGGCGGGGCTGACAGTCCTGCAGAAGACTACGATGCTCTTCCTGATGGAAAAGGTAAGCAGTGGCAGCTTCTTTCACGGCTATGCAAGATTGTGTTCCTTGGCGGATGCTATTTCGCTTCTTAAACGATGCGATACCCTCGGGATGTCATCCATTTCCGTGTATGGTGGTTTTGGTCTTGTCGGGCACATGCTGGTGGCAGTTGCACTTCTGCGGCAATGGCGTACACCTCTACTGTGTTGGGCCACGATCATGGCCCTTCGATCGATACGAACAGTGTACTGCTATTGATGCTTCTATCCCTGATTCGACTGAGCTCGTAGACTGCCCCTCACGTGTGGGCGTTTGTATTGTAGCTCTTTGCGGCCATTGCAGAAGGGTAAATGACGCTGCAATACTTCTATTTACATTGGAGAAGGTGTACTTCACCGGCTTTTTTAAACGCAGGAAGTCGCCGGATCGAGTTGTTTCAGTACGGTTGTGACTGGCACTGCGCGCCGGCATATCTATGATATTCTGACCTGGAAAAGAATGTTGGCAGTGTCAAGAAATACTGTATATGGCCGTTACAGAGACCATAGGTTATTAAACTACGCGCCACATGTATTGATTCCTCGGCATCCGTTCATCTTTGACGTTTACTGAATACGAAGCTAACATATCCACCGCAGGAAAACTATCTCCGACTACCTCGCACCTCTTCAAGTTGATAATACCGATAGACCGGTTGAAATTGCGTCAGGAACCGAAGCGACCAGGGCCGCCGACGGTGTTTCTCCTACATCCTTCCCAACCGCTCTCACACGTCGCTCGCCTTGTCAGTGCTTCACTAGGCTCCATTAATGCGAGCGTAGCGTTTCGCAGTGTGTCTCCAAAGGGACTGGCTTTGGAATGGTCAGAGTCTACTGATCTTGCAGACTTCATTCGTGACGCCGCTCGCGCCCGCGAGTTCACGATAAACATCCGAAGCGACGATGGCGACGAGAAGAGCCTGCAGGTGGTGGTTCCAACGTTTGCTGATCGCACTCGCTTCCTTCGGCGGAGACTCGAGACAATACAAGACGAGTTACAGTCTATGGAGGCGCTTAAGAAGCGGTGCGATCTCGAGGCTCATCGCGGCGCCCGCAGGATGGCCGTGGGCGGCTTAGGGATGCTTGTTGTGTACTGGGGCACAGTGACGCGTCTCACATTCTGGGACTTGGGCTGGTACGCTTCAGTGTAGGTTTATCTCCAGCTCACACTGCTCATCGTTTTCGTGCAGGGACATTATGGAGCCCGTGACATATCTTTCTGGACTCTCCATGGTCATCCTCGGCTACCTATGGTGTGTTTGTGCGATGCTTGATGGTACAATACAGTATTGACTTCGGTGCAGGTTTCTTTATCAAGGCAGGGAGGTTTCATACAGCTCAGTCCTTGACCGATCAATATCAACCCGTCGGCAAGCTTTATACAAGGCACATGGTTTTGATATCGAACGTTGGGCAGATCTAGTCGCCGAAGAGAGATCGGTAAGAAACGAGATAAGCAAGATTGCCGACGACTACGATGAGACGCGCTGGACAGAGCGCAATCAGGAACGAGAAGACAAAGAGGACGAAACGAAAGAGGAGATAAAGGAGCTCAGGATAGACGCTAAGAATGCGGAAACAGCTGAGCAGGCGAAAGCGAAGAAGTAGAAGGTCGCAGAGAATTGTCGGCCCAATATACCATATAGACAGACTCTACCAACCCACGGACGCACACATGTAAATTTCAATTATGCAGATATATCGCGCACCTCCAGAACGCAGGCCCGTTTGATGGCGCAGTCTGCTGTGCCACGAGATCAATGGACCTACACAATGCTTTCCTATTATGGACAAGGCTTTCTGTTTGACAGCTGATTGCTTCTGTGAGTTGCATTGGAATGAATGCTACCTTCGCCATCATTGATCATATGTGCGGCGTCCTCAGTTGCGACACCGGCTCTCGCACGGTAACCTATGGATATATTGTTGGCACTATGTTTGGAATCTCACATATTTCAGATTCACCAGACACACTGATAACGGTGCGCAGTCGAACTGCAGACACTGTACAGAGCAGATTCGCTAATAGATGGCCGTTTGCTAATTATTCTCTGTCCAAGCGATGCTTCGAGCTTCTAGACTGGAAATATGGTACGCTGTAAACTTTGTACACATGTGCTTCACGATTATCTTACATTCCACACATCTCCAGTTCTAACCCGAACATCGCTTTGAATCTACTCCCTATCCGATGAACGTCTCTTTTACCCGCGGTACGCAGTGATTTCTTTTCGCGATGTTCAGTCTTGTACGTGTTTCACCAGGAGAGAACACAAGATACGTGAAGCGTGTCTGGACTAGCGGGCCTCTAATCAAGACGGGGACACGTATGCACGTAGCCATTGCAACGTAGGAGTTTCTTCTGCTTAAAGCATAGTAATCGACGTTGTGGACCAGCGATCGGGTCAAGGGAACGAGATCCGACGAACCACACTCGCTGCCATATATTTATGGTTAAGTTTCAAAGCTCCGGTTATTACCGGCACCGGTGTAGCAACTTCACCATCGCATGGCGCTGAGAACGACAGTGGGCAACCTGTAGCCTATCCACTCAAGCAGCACAACTCTATGCCGTAATAGCGAGCCATGTCGCAACTTTAGAAGACTATAAAAGTTGCGCGGATAGTCTCAATATGATGGCATGTTAACTTGAATGGACCCGGTCGTTATCTATTTACTTCAACTAGTCTTCCCACAATGGCAGCAATATTACCATACAGGAATAGCTGCGGGGCCAAGCGCATACAGGTACAAGTCAAAGCCATGGTTCTTCTATACAATCTAGCTAATCTACTACTAGTAGCGAGCAGTCCTATACGAAAGTTCGGGGGCTTTGAGCCCTCTTCTGTGGCATTTCTCAGCAAGTGCAGTCCCGCGATAAGAGGTTCGGTTCGTTAGTCGAGTACACATTCACATGTGAGACCTCGGGGTAGATAACATGCCCATGAACATTCTCATTGTACCAGATATAAACTGATACTGACCAGATGTATCTTCCAGTACCCGACCACCGTGACACACTAGGCGATGACTATCGAGGGGCAACCTGCTGTTCCGCACTACGTCCCAGCTCCACGCACACAGGAAGATCGTACGTAGTATATAATTTCCAGAATGGGATAATTCCAACGCACCCTACGCTGAAGTGCCATGGGCCGACCTGGGTATTCTCGATCTATCCAAGGCCTCGACGCCTGAAGGACGGGCTGAACTCGCTGAGACGGCTCGCGACGCCTTGCATAACATCGGCTTCTTCTATGTCGTTAACCACGGTCTATCTAGAACTGAGGTACTACTCCACCTACTTCATGGCACAAACTAACTAACGTCATCTTTTCGTTAGGCAGAACGTATATTCGACATTGCTGATGTGCCCTTTTCACAAGTGGACGAAGCGGAGAAGATACAGTATCAAGGCAAGATTATTGAAACCGGATCCTACCAAGGATACAAACCTCGTAAATTCTGGGTGCGCTACGTCCCCCTTGGTCAATAAGTTATTGACTTATTAATGTACCTCAGAATATCAACGGCGGGCAGGACCAGGTAGAGGCCTATAGTAGTGCGTAAGATCGTCGAACCTGTTTCTTTAATTATTGAACAACATCTTCCCAGTCAATCGAGACGTCACCAAGAGAGAGCACCCACAGGCCCTGAGGCCTTACCTCCCCGAGATTCGTGACTTTGCAAGCCACAATCATAGAATACTTCACACTATCCTGAGGTGCGTATAACGTTCTACCATATGTGCTTCCTAACTCAATGGTGGAGACGTTACAAGACTTCTTGCCATAGGTTTAGAGTTGGACGAGGAAACATTTGTGAAACAGCACGGCTCGGATGTTATTGGCGAGTCTGATGGTACGATCTTTTCCGATTTGTGCTCGTCGGAGGTGTGGGTCTTACAGTTGTATCCACACAGTAAGATTCATGAAGTAGTGAGTTTTATACGAACACTGTCTTAAATTGTATTTTGACAATTCACGGTTAGTTACCCGCGCACTGCTGTTGAAGAGGAACAAGCGCAGCAGGTTTGGCTGAAGGGTCATAAAGGTACTCAGATTGTTACATCCCTCGTGATAAATGTGACTGATTGGGCTTATAGATATTGGCAGCATCACAGTTCTCTGGTCCCAGCCTGTGTCCGCTCTTCAGATACTGTCCACTGATGGTCAGTGGAGATGGGTTCGCCATATCGAAAATGCATTAGTACGACTTATTTCGAAGATCAAGAGCCTCTTCGAAAGGGCTGATTGTTTTCTACAGGTGGTAAATGCTGGAGACTGCATGGAATTCCTGTCTGGCGGATTCTATAAGGCGACGATCCATCGCGTCTTTCAGCCACCTGCTGATCAGCGAGGCTACACGCGACTCGGCGCTTTCTACTTCGCATTCGCCGATGAGGACGTGCGACTCTCGCCCGTTACGGGTAGTCCCGTTCTGGAGAAGGTCGGCATACAGCAATATTTCGATGGCGATAATGTCCCTACAGTTGAAGAGTACCGGAAAGCCAGGACAGCGACGTATGGTAAGACTGCGTTGAAACAAAGCGAGCACGAAAAGATGGTAGAGGAGGAGGTTGTAAGCGGCGTTCTTGTGAAGCATTATAATTGAGTAAGGACAATATCCGCGCCCATGTATTACGATGTATAATATTTACTATGAACGCCGCCATTGTCTGTAGGCTGCGGGCAGTCCGATAACTTGGGCGCTATTGGAACTACTTTGATTGCCATTCCTGGAAGAGTACGTACCCGGCTAAACCCGAATGACAACAGCGGCCTGAGGGCGGGCGAATTTGGACTCTGGAGTCTCTATGCAGTCTTCCACCGACGATATCTTGCACTGCATGCCAAGGAAGATCAATAGAGCCTGTGGTATGAAATGAATAGCGACGTGTAGCGGCTCATCGGACCAGAAGCTAAGGTGAGTTGAACTTTCTGCTCGACGAGACTCGAAGTCGTACTGATTCATCTTCAAGTCAAGGCTATGATTCAGACTCTCAGCATGATTCCGGAGTTCAAACACACTGTCCCTGGTGAGTTAGTAAATCAACAATAAGAATACCCACAGAATGCGCATGCATTAGCCTCTCTACCTCATCCAATGAGGATATCATACAGTCTTATCGGACACTAGAGCAGGCAAGCCTTTTCAAGCGGTGGCTTCCATGCCTCCCCAGTATCTGTCAACCCGTGACCGACATGCATGACGAGCGTGTGAAGCTTATATTCTGCACTGAGATAGAATGTACAAATACGTCGAGCTGCGTCCTCTCCCTTTCCCCTCAGTCCGAGAACAGACCATGACTATCGAAACCGAGCCTTCAGTCCCTCACTTCGTGACGGCTCCTCCGACCAAGGAGAATCGTGAGTGCCCTATGTTATCTTTTGCATCAACGCTGACTCAACGGCTCAATGATTGGCCCAGTTGTCTATGCAGACCTCGCAATTGTCGATCTCTCCAAGGCATCAACAGCAGAGGGACGCGCAGAACTTGCTCAAATCGTCCGCGATGCCCTACATAACATCGGTTTCTTCTACGTCGTAAATCATGGTCTCTCCCAAAGCAAGGTACGTATTCAATGTTGGTACCCATAAATCGTCTCACCTACTCATATCCACGATAGACTGAACGCGTATTTGATATTGCCGATGTCCCCTTCTCTCAAGTCGCCGATCAGGAGAAGCAGAGTTTCGTCCCAAATATAGCTGAAGAAGGTTCCTTCCAAGGCTACAAGCCACGGAAGTACTGGGTGGGTCATACGATCTTTGTAGTGCGCCTTTTTGTTCTTTATTGAACCACCAACCTCACGTCAGCACGTGAATGGCGGAGTGCAAGACGAGATTGAAACTTACAACAGTGCGTACCACGATTGGCGAGCTACAACGATTACAGTCTCACGGCAGTGTATCCAGTACACCGCGACGTCACCAAAAAACCACATCCAGCAGCGCTGGAACCATACTTACCTGAAATCAGTAGGTTCGCTCAACATAACCATGGCATTCTTCACACCCTTTTGAGGTATCACATTACAACCAACCATTACTAAACGCAGAGCTAACGGTACTGTTCATAGGCTTCTTGCCATTGGCCTTGAGCTATCCGAAGACACATTTGTGAGTCAACACGGGTGGGATGCTGTCAGTGAATCCTATAGTAAGTTATAACGTTTGCTTCTAGACTGCCATACGCTGATTCTTCTTAGCCAGATTCATGAAGTAGTAAGTGCCCCTCTACGTGCGTGTACACCACTCTGACGTAGTCCAGCTATCCTCGTTCGGCCGAAGATGAAGAGAAAGCCGAACAAGTGTGGCTTAAGGGTCACACAGGTATAGTTTCGCCCCTCAAAGTGTGCGGAGAGTAGTTTGAAGTCTGACAGCGTCTTACAGATGCAGGAAGTATAACCATCCTTTGGTCCCAACCCGTGGCTGCACTGCAAATCTTATCGTCGGACGGCCAATGGAAGTGGATTCGGCACATTGATAATGCCCTGGTAAGGTTTGTACCCCGTTTTTACAAGCTCCACGTTCACCCCAATACAGGTTGTCAATGCGGGTGATTGTATGGAGTTCCTTTCCGGCGGTTTCTACAAGGCTACCATTCACCGCGTCGTTCAACCTCCCACTGATCAACGAGGATATACGCGGCTGGGTATCATCTACTTTGCTACTCCTGACGAGGATGTGAAGCTGTTGCCAGTTGCAGGCAGTCCAGTTCTCGACCGGGTTGGCGTCCGACGGAGGTTTGAAGATGAGAACGCTCCACTGGTTGGAAGCTACCGGAAAGGAAGGACAGCCGCGTATGGAAGGTCTGTGTTGAAGAAGAGCTCGGAAGAAGGGATCGAAGAGGAGGTGGTGAGTGGTGTCCTTGTGAAGCATTACAATTAGGTGGCAAGTGATGCGATGCGATACGTGAACACATCTCACTTCATGACGTCTGGTAGCTACGATTTGTCAAGTGCACGAAAATACTCCTATCTATACCGATTACTGATTCGAACGCGACGTTATTTATAAGCATTAGGCCAGTCTTCCCAGGTTTATAGTCTATGGATAAGAATGGCTTCAGGTTATCCTTGAATGACAGTAAGCTTGTTCATGATTCCTGACATGCAACTGCCTTACATAAAACTCAACTGATGATTTGCTCCACGGCGCAAAAGTGGCATAGAGGAAAAGGGTGAGCATAGAAATACATATGAGTCACTTCCCATTCCTTACTAAAACACCGCAAACTTAGGAGAGCAACTGACAGTCAAGGCTTAGAAACCATATCCCGGAAAACATGCTGAAACGCATCTTCACATGCTCTGATTCTATGTTGGTTAGAAGCTGATGAACTGGTGGCACGGCACCCGTATATTCTCGTGACAGGGCCCAATCTACCTCGGTATGTCTGATCTTATGACACGACATACGTATACGACGTGTGAAAAGATACCTCACATGTCTGATCTCGGAAATGTGCTCGCAAACTCAACAATTCACCCTGGAAGATACTTATAGGGCAAGCTGTGAAAGATCAGTATACTGCAAAGAGAAACATGACCATCGAGACCCAGCCTCCGGTACTTCATTACGTTCCAGCCCCTTCGACCAAGCAAGACTGTGCGTGTTTTGACTTCATAGCTCATCGTCACGGTACTGAATTTCTATTCAGTGGAGTATGCCGACTTAGCCATCATCGACTTGTCCAAGGCTAACACAGCGGAGGGGCGCGCAGAGCTAGCTGCATTGGCTCGCGACGACCTTCATAAGATTGGCTTCTTCTATGTCGTAAACCACGGTCTCTCTCCACCTGAGGTACGTTCAGCGCGTGAAAATTACAGCCTTACTTCTATTGACCACGTTACGTCAGACGGAGCGCATCTTCGACATTGCCGATGTTCCTTTCTCTCAGGTGCCCGATCAAGAAAAGGAAGAGTTTCGCGCCAAAATCATCGAGGCAGGCTCTTACCGAGGGTACAAGCCCCGCCAATTCTGGGTGAGATATGCATCTCGCATTCGAAATTCATGCCTGATGAATTTATCTCCAGCATGTCAATGGTGGTGTACGAGACGAGATCGAGACCTATAGCAGTATGTGCTTGCTGATTTACGGCAGAATTGGTGTGTTAACGAGTACGATATCGCGCAGTGCATCGGGATGTGATGAAGAAGCAGCATCCGCAGGCACTACAGCCCTATCTCCCTGAGATAGCTCAGTTCGCGCAGCACAACCATAATATTCTTCACACAATCCTAAGGTAGGTTTTAGGAGTGGTACGACCCCATCTGGCTCGTTGGTGGCTGATCTTCCTGAATAGGCTGCTTGCGAGAGGTCTTGAATTACCTGAAGATACATTTGTCCAACAACACCAGTGGAGCACTGTCAGCGAAACGTATGGTAAGCTTATTGCTACTATCAATACTAGGTTTATCTCCTCTGATTGGCACATATTACCAGTGAGGTTCATGAAGTAGTAAGCATCGTATTTGACTTTATCAATCGTTCGCCACTCAGGCGGCATACAGCTGGCCTCGTTCGGCTGAAGAAGAAGAGAAAGCGGAGAAGATTTGGCTCAAAGGTCACACAGGTACAAACCACTGGTGCACAGCCCGGGTCTAGAGAGATAACATTTAACTTCCGCAGACATAGGAAGCATTACCATTCTCTGGTCTCAGCCGGTATCCGCTCTTCAGATCCGCACTCCTGACGGTCGGTGGAAATGGTTACGTCATATTCAGAACGCCTTGGTAAGCTCAGCATCCAATATACCTGCTAACAGTCAAACTAACACGCTAAACAGGTTGTCAATGCTGGCGATTGCATGGAATTTCTCTCGGGCGGTTTCTACAAGGCAACCATTCATCGCGTGTTCCAACCTCCTGAGGACCAGCGGTCATATACTCGGCTGGGGGTGATCTATTTTGCTTCTCCTGACGAGAACGTCAAGTTATTGCCTGTGCCAGGAAGTCCTGTTCTTGATCAAGTCGGCATCCGGCGACGTTTTGAAGACGAGAATGCGCCCACAGTCGAAAGTTACCGGAAGGGTAGAACGGCTTCGTACGGAACGACTACACTCAAGCAAAGTGAGGTGAATGGCGTTGAAGTAGAGGTAGTTAGCGGTGTTGTTGTAAAACATTATAATTAAGGCGGCTCCTTCTCAAGATTCGCTGAAGAGAGTAGTATATAGACACCGACCTCACCTCGGGCTCGAATTATGTGCTATTTGTTCAATTCTAGTACTTATGAGTATATTGGGATCACCGCGAATACGTTCGTCGAGCTGGAAGCGCTCTTTCACAAGTCAACCCCCATGTCTCAGACCACAATAGTTGCTATTTTGGGATGTCAAGGAGAATTCGGCTATATCCGCTTGTCAAGTTAAGGCGCCAGTCTCCGTAGACCCCGGGCCATTGCCACTGGCAAGTCCTGTCATGGTCTCACTCAGCCGTCGACGCGCGTGAAATTCTGCTAAGTGAAGTCATTGCAAAAGTTTTTTAAGTTACTTGCGCTACTGAGTCTGACTTATGTATTGACAGATTCAGCCGAGCAGCTCTGTTCTCTGTTCGAAGTACGCGATCAGTCTCCGAGTCGTGAGCTGAATATTGAATGACGATGTTCGGTACGTCTGGTCATTGACTCTGAATTTCCTCTCCTGAGCAACCGAATCAAAGGGCACACGAATCCTTTCCGCCGGTAGGGTTCATGAACCTTAACTCGGAAGATGTACCGGAATGCATCTTCACATGCTCCAAACGTACCACGGAGCACCTGGCCATGTAGGCGTTATGTTAAATTATTTGAGAAGCTGATGCATGATGAGCTACCACGAACACGGAAGACGTATTCTCTTTCGAATCTTCAAGGGCTCACACCGCTAGCACTCAACGCGGGGACATTAGGTAATTATACAGCGTGTGAAGACACCTGGTACGTCTATTCCCGGAGAATTCAAACCCTAGAAGGTACTTATAGCCCAAGCTGTATCATACTTGTTATCTCCCGAACAGGATAATGACCATCGAGACTCAACCACCGGTGCCACACTACGTGTCCGCCCCCGTAACCAAAGAAGAGTGTATGTGCTTCAGCTTCATAGGTTTTGAGCCGTCTTTCACCTGTTTCCAGTGGACTATGCCGACCTAGCCATCATTGACTTGTCCAAGGCTTCCACAGCCGATGGGCGGGCAGAGCTTGCCGCATTAGCTCGTGATGCCCTTCACAACATCGGCTTCTTTTATGTTGTGAATCATGGCCTTTCTCCTCATGAGGTACGTTCCATTCATCTCCATGTACAACCTGTTTCACATGGACGACATCAAATTACTAGACAGAACGCATCTTCGATATCGCAGATGTACCTTTTTCTCAGGTTCCAGCCAAGGAACAGGAAGGCTTTCGTGCCAAGATCATTGAGGCAGGCTCTTACCATGGATACAAACCTCGCCAATTCTGGGTGAGCACTCCAATATCTCTGCTCTCTTGTGATTTGATGATTGATCGACTTGCGTCAGCACGTGAATGGTGGTGTACGAGACGAGATTGAGACCTATGGCAGTACGTACATATTCACGTTAGTGCGGGATCAATGTCTTGATCACGATGTCGGTATGCAGTGCATTGGGATGTCATGAAGAGGCAGCACCCGCAGGCTCTGCAGCCATATCTTCCGGAGGTAAGCGAGTTCGCGCAACACAACCATAGGATCCTCCACACTATTCTGAGGTATGATTTTCCGTCAAAATTGTGTCACACTAAGTGGCTGACCTTCAATGTGGCATAGACTTCTTGCGAGAGGCCTCGAATTGGACGAGGACACATTCGTCAAACAACACCAGTGGAACGCTGATTCTGATAATGAGACGTACGGTAAGCCACCTACAGTGTAGACTCAAGTTGCACACGATTTCTCTCTCCTCATGCAATGGTTTCAGTGAGGTTCATGAAGTAGTAAGCGACTTATTTTCTGAGTAGAGCTCGTTCTATACTCATCCAACGCAGCTGGCCTCGTTCGGACGAGGAAGAAGATAAGGCAAAGAAAATTTGGTTGAAGGGTCATACAGGTATGATGTTATGATACATCCTCAGAGCTGAAACTAAGGAAATGTGCGCAGACATAGGAAGTATTACCATTCTTTGGTCCCAACCGGTGTCAGCCCTTCAAATTCGCACTCCAGACGGGCGGTGGAAATGGATACGTCATATTGAGAATGCCTTGGTAAGATTAGCAATCGTTGAAGCGGTCCACCCGCCATTACTAATCAGTCAACTAGGTTGTCAATGCGGGCGACTCCATGGAGTTTCTCTCCGGTGGGTTTTACAAGGCGACTATCCACCGTGTCTTTCAACCTCCCGAGGATCAACGTAAATATTCCCGGCTGGGAATCGTCTGCTTTGGCTATCCAGACGAGAACGTCAAGCTGCTGCCTGTTGCAGGTAGCCCTGTTCTTGATCGAGTTGGCATTCGCCGGCGCTTCGAGGATGAGAACGCTCCGACAGTGGAGAGTTACCGAAAAGGCAGAACAGCCTCGTATGGGACGGTTACACTCAAGCAGAGCGAGGTGAATGGGGTTGAAGTAGAGGTAGTTAGTGGAGTTGTTGTGAAACATTATAACTGAGAGCTTCCTGGTCAATGTCTGGCTGGAAAATATCATGATGTATATAGCATGGGTTTCTAACGATCGCGCTACTAGTACGCGCAGTATGTACTATTTGAGCTTGGTCATGACCAATGACATTGCGCTCATCCGCCCATGACCCGAACAGACATATTTATAGCAGCGAAATAAACCACAATAACTGCTATTTCTGGATGAGAATGATTCGGCTAAATCCGGCGGTCTTGAAGGCCTAGCGCTAACCACTGTTTCCTTGCTTCCGCGCAATATCAACCCCCAAGACTTTAACACACCATTACACTCAGGCCAGCTATATGGTAAGCGAATGTCGCAAGGATCGTTGCACTGAACCGGACTCATAATCCGACATGCTCTGGCTCTAAGACAATGAGCCCTTCAGCTTTTGGTTCTCGTGAAGTAAGTATATCATCTCATGTAGTATCGTTATACTGATCATGGTGATGCTGAAGCCACCCCTATGGTCATAGGCATTTTTTGAGTTAACGCAAGCTGTGCAAAGATAAAGCTTACTGCCCAGTATCTAGTGATAAAGGCAACCGGGCTAGACATTTCAATGACGGCAGGTACTAGTGGTACGTCTGGCCTCTGGAGCCCCCTCTTCAAGCTGAGTAGTAGCCGAACCTAGATGACAAAGCTTTACCGCCGTTAAGGTTCATAAACCATATCTCGGAAGATGTGCTCTAAAGCATCTTCACCAGCTCCAAACCTGCCACGGATCATCTGGCTGTCAGTGGGTACTACTTGGAAGCTGATGAGTTATCAATACGGCACACGTATTCTCTTCCTCGTCTTAATGGGAACACACCACTCCATTACACGTTACGTGAGGGCATGAGCTAAGTAGACAACGTGTGAAGACACATGACACGCCTGGCCCTCGAACTGCGCTCGAAAACCAACGCACTGAAAGATACTTATAGTGCAAACTATGACATCGTGATTACCTCCCAAACGGGATCATGACCATCGAGACTCCGCCCCCAGTGCAACATTACATTCCCGCCTCCGTAACCAAAGAAGAGTGTATGTGCTTCAGCTTCATCGGTCTCTTTAAACGTTCTTAACCCGTTTCCAGTGGACTATGCCGACCTAGCAATACTTGATTTGTCCAAGGCTTCTACGGTCGAGGGACGCGCAGAGCTCGCCACCTTAGCCCGCGACGCCCTCCACAAAATCGGATTTTTCTATGTAATAAACCATGGTCTCTCCACATCTGAGGTACGTTTGCATTCTATGACTCTAGAATCTGCCTTACATCAACCACATTGCCTCAGAGGGAACGCATCTTCGATATCGCCGATGTTCCCTTCTCTCAGGTTCCAGAAGAGGAGAAGGACGGCTTTCGTGCCAAAATCATTGAAGAAGGTAATTACCACGGATACAAGCCCCGCCAGTTCTGGGTGAGCAGAACGATACGCCTATTGTATCGGACATTTATGACTAATTAATTCGGAATCAGCATGTCAATGGCGGTGTACGAGACGAGATCGAGGCTTACGGCAGTATGTACATATGAGCAATACTGCGAAATCTGCCTGTCTCATAACTCTGTTGTGCAGTGCAACGGGATATAACGAAAAAACCGCATCCGCAGGCGTTGCAGCCATTTCTTCCTGAGATAGCTCAATTCATGCGATACAACCATGGTATTCTCCACACTATTCTAAGGTATCGTCTCCCGGTACATCCACGTGCTTACTGGTGACTGATCTCTTGTGCAGGCTTCTTGAAAGAGGTCTTGAACTGCCTGAAGACACATTTGTTAAATGGCATCAGTGGAACGCTGAGAACGAGACGTACCGTAAGCCTATCAATTACACCCATTTTCCCTCACTCATTGTGGCATCCGGTACAGTAAGATTCATGAAATAGTGAGCAAATAGTCCTGAGAGCTTCTTCGATTCTCATATAATGCAGCTGGCCTCGTCCGAACGAAGACGAAGAGAAGGCCAAGGGTGTTTGGTTGAAAGGGCACGCAGGTAAGAGGCTAAAGTGCATACTCAAGAGTAGAAGCGTGACGTTCTGGTGTAGACAAAGGAAGCATCACCATGCTTTGGTCCCAGCCAGTATCCGCACTTCAGATTCGTTCTCCGGATGGCCAATGGAAATGGATACGCCACATCGAGAATGCCTTGGTGAGATCAGCAGCCACGGAACCCACCCATCAGCTGCTAATAACTGGTCAAGTAGATCGTTAATGCCGGCGATTCTATGGAATTTATCTCCGGTGGCTACTACAAGGCGACCATCCATCGTGTGTTCCAACCTCCCGAGGACCAACGGGTATATACACGTCTAGGGGTAAACTATTTCGCGTCTTTCGACGAGAACGTGAAGCTGTTGCCTGTTTCAGGTAGTCCTGTTCTCGATCGTGTTGGCATTTGTCGACGTTTTGCGGACGAGGACGCACCAACAGTCGAGCAGTTACGGAAGGCTAGAACAGCTTCATACGGGAATACCCCATTGAAGCAGAGCGACGTAAACGGTGTCGAAGTGGAAGTAGTTTGTGGGGTCGTGGTGAAGCATTACAACTAAAGGGGGCTGTTCAAAACATCTGATTTGAAGAGTACCTGCGAACTACGATCATCACCTTGGGCTATACGCTTAGTATTCGATTGTATGAATATATTTTCTCGCAATACCACCGCTTGCATTCAGCTTAGTCATGCCTCAAACTAAAAGAACTGCTGTTTCGGGATGAAAGGTGCACGACTTCGGCTAAAGCCGTGTTCGGCGGTTAGTAGCTATCGGCCATGAACACACTCAGGCTTCACTTGAACCATCGTGTTAGGTGGCCAATCAAGGTAGCCTTACACTGAGCGTCGAACACTGATCTAAGATACAAAGGTAAGCCCATATATACTGTCGTCACTCATAGTAACATCACTAAGGAGGGACTTAACTAAGAAAGCTTTAGGTTTCCCATGCTATGCAGTTGTCACTCTTCACGACGACCCGGACTCACTGAACCACGCCTCACTAAACCTAGAACAATCCGAATCTTCTATACCGTCTACGTTCATGAACCATATCCCGGAAGACATGCTGAAATACGTCTTCACATACTCCAATGGTACCGCGGATTCTCTGGCTCTCACAGTCTGCTTGCTATCCAGAAGTGTATGGGGGACTGACACGGTCCACGAATGCTCTCTCGAGTGTCGACGGACCCCATATCACTCCAATATACCTTGACATGATAACACGAAGTACCTGTACAATGCATAAAGACACCGCACAAGCTCGACCTTGGAATATAGAAGGTACTTATAATGCTAGCTGAGACATCGTTATGCACCAACCAGGACCATGACCATCGAAACTCAGCCCTCTGTGCCACGTTACATTCCGGCTCCAGCAACCAAGGAATCCCGTATGTGGTTTTGTCTCCATAGCTCTCCGTAACTTTATCTCATTCCTCTACAGTGGACTATGCAGATCTAGCCATCCTTGATTTGTCCAAGGCTTCCACAGCCGAGGGCCGAGCAGAACTCGCTACATTGGCTCGCGACGCACTCCATAACATTGGCTTTTTCTATGTCGTGAATCATGGCCTCTCCGCACCTGAAGTACGTTCCCTCCACAAGTTGATGTAACCATGGTTCACATCGACCACATCACATTAGACGGAACGCATCTTCGATATCGCAGATGTACCTTTTTCTCAGGTTCCAGCCAAGGAACAGGAAGGCTTTCGCGCAAAGATAATTGAGGCAGGCTCTTACCACGGATACAAACCTCGCCAATTCTGGGTGAGCGCTGCAATATGTCTGCTCCCTTGTGATTTGATGATTGACCGACTTGCGTCAGCACGTGAATGGTGGTGTACGAGACGAGATTGAGACCTATGGCAGTACGTTCATACTCACCTTACTGTGAAGTTGATGTACTGATTACGATAACCTTATTGTGCAGTCCATCGGGACGTCATGAAGAGACAGCATCCGCAGGCTCTGCAACCATATCTTCCTGAAATAACCCAGTTCGCGGAACACAACCATAGGATCCTCCACACTATTTTGAGGTATGATTGTCCGCCAAGATTGTATCGATCTGAGTGATTGATTCCACTGTGGAATAGGCTCCTGGCGAGAGGCCTCGAATTGGAGGAAGATACATTCGTCAAGCAGCACCAGTGGAGCGCTGACAGTGAGACTTACGGTCAGTCTTTTGGTCGCACAAGGTTTTTATTTCGCTCACTGACATGCACTATGCGTAGTGAAGTTCATGAAATAGTAAGTCAATAATCTGCAAGTTCGTTCAGCGCTCACCTGATATCGCAGCTGGCCTCGTTCAGATGAGGCAGAGGACAAGGCAAAGAGAGTTTGGCTGAAAGGGCACACAGGTACGATCGTATCACGCCACTTTAAGGGCTACAGCTTTAACATCCTCCGCAGACACGGGGAGCATCACTATTCTCTGGTCTCAGCCCGTATCTGCCCTCCAGATTCGTTCACCGAACGGACAGTGGAAATGGATACGCCATATTGAGAACGCCCTGGTGAGATCATACACCCTGCCCATCATAGTTGCCATTAACGACTCAGATAGGTCATCAATGCCGGCGACTCCATGGAGTTGCTCTCTGCTGGTTTTTATAAGGCGACTATTCATCGTGTGTTTCAACCTCCCGAAGATCAACGAGCGTACACCCGGCTGGGTGTGGTCTACTTTGCCTTTCCCGATGAGAACGTCAAGCTGCTGCCCGTTGCCGGAAGTCCTATCCTTCATACGAATGGTATCAACCAATGTTTTGACGAAGAAAACGCTCCGACAGTGGGAAGCCTTCGCAAGGGGAGAACAGCGTCATACGGAATGACTACATTGAAACAGAGCGAGGTGGATGGGGTGGAGGTGGAGGTAGTGAGTGGAATTATCGTGAAGCATTACAACTGAATGGGTCTTACAGTACCTCATACAATTGTATATGACCTGCATTGTCATTGATCTCAATCACAAGAGCTTCCATTTCGTGATACGTGGGCTACTTCGGCAAACTCCGCTTTCGGCGGTAAGTAAGCTTACTCCCAGTACTTGAACCATCGTGTAGACTAGTCATTAGCAACGCAATACTTGACGTCAAAGACTGACCGGAACTGCAGAGGTGAGCCCAGAACGCTGTTGCTCCGCTGCTGGTAAGGTTAAACTGACGTTACCGCTGAAAAACTTGAAGCTCCAAGCTTTCTAGATTTATCGCACATCTCGGAATGCTTACAGGAACTCGTCTTCCCATGTTCTAGGGATACGACGGATTCGCGAACTTCTCGCTATCTCGAAGCTGATGCAGTTTCTGAAAATAACACAAGATCTCTCGCGCTGGTATCCCTTTCCTCTATCCAGATACTGGATACGTGAGTGGCGTGTGGAGAGCCTTCACACATATGCCAGTCACCTTTGAACCTTTGGTCACGATGGATGAGCCTTCGCGAAATCGGATGTATTAATAGCGAGCTCAGACAGTGGAGCTTTGCGCTGCACCTCAGAACCATGACTATCGCAAGCATACCACCAGTGTTCCATCATGTTCCCGCCCCTTGTACGAATGAGAAGCGTATGTTGTTTATGCTTGTATGCATCACTACGCTACCCCGACCTGACGTTACGTATAGTTGACTATGCAGATTTAGGAATCGTTGATCTGTCCAAGGCGACCACGGCAGAAGGACGTGCAGAACTTGCAACAGTTGCGCGCGACGCCTTGCATAATATAGGTTTCTTTTATGTTGTAAACCATGGACTTTCACAACCAGAGGTACGCTGACTGCGTTGTTGTCTTTCTGTGTCTGACATCTTCTCTGTAAACACAGACCCAACGCATATTCGATATCGCCAATATCCCCTTTTCCCAAGTCACCAATGAAGAGAAGCGCAAGTTCTATGCAGAAATCGCTGCAGGGTCTCATGAAGGGTACAAGCCTCGAAGGTACTGGGTAAGTGTTATACCGATGGCCACTCTCACACGTTATGGTTAACACATTGCGGGCCAGCACGTCAACGGTGGCGTTCGAGACGAGATAGAGACCTACAGCAGTACGAAATTACGCAGCTACTCACAAGGACGATATATAACATGACATTGCTGTAGTTCATCGCGATGTAACGAAAAAGTCGCACCCACAAGCTCTGGTTCCATACCTCCCTGAGGTAGATCGTTTTGCACGCCACAACCATAGCGTTCTACACACGGTTCTAAGGTACTTTATGTCTCCTCTACGCTGGGGTAATGACATAACGCGCTGTATAGGCTACTTGCGACAGGACTCGAATTACCTGAAGATACATTCGTAAATCAACATGGATGGGATACTGTCAGCGAAACATATGGTAAGGATATGCATCGCAGCACTCGAAGTAATCGCCTCTAACTCATCACATTGGCTAAATACAGTTAGATTCATGAAATAGTAGGTTTTGCGCCTTTGACGCTTACTACGCACTCAAGGAGAACAGCTATCCTCGAGAAAGTGAGGACGAAGAGAAAGCACAGCAAGTATGGCTGAAAGGACATACTGGTAGGTAATAATATCAGCGTTGATGCTGGACGCCTGCCAATGACATGCATTACAGACAGCGGAAGCATCACTATCCTCTGGTCGCAGCCCGTCTCTGCTCTACAAATCCTATCTCCCAGCGGCCAATGGAAGTGGATACGCCATGTTGATAACGCTTTGGTAGTGTCCCTCTCCTCTGTGTATTGACTTCCGCTGCTAATGACTTATTCGGAGCAGGTTGTTAACGCTGGCGATGCTTTGGAGTTTCTCTCTGGAGGATTCTACAAAGCCACCATTCACCGGGTTTTCCAGCCGCCTGAAGATCAACGAGGGTATGAGCGACTGAGTCTGATCTACTTCGGCTATCCGGACGAAGACGTAAAACTACTCCCTGTATCCGGGAGCCCAGTTCTAGAGATAAACGGAATTCGACGACGCTTTGAAGATGAGAAAGCACCTACGATGTCAAGCTATCGAAAGGGAAGAACGGCAGCATATGGCACGAGTGTTCTCAAGAAGAGCGAGGAAGAAGGCGTCGAAGAGGAGGTTGTGAGCGGTGTCATCGTCAAACATTACAATTAGGCTGTCGAAGTTAACGATGGTCAGTTCATGATGTGGATCCCCTATTTGCAGCGATTTGACATGCGCCCCAATTATGAATAACACAATACCAAAAGTCGTTGAATCTTATATTTTTCGTCATTGACTATGCTATTCTACCGTACTATTTCAGACATTCGGGTTAACTGCGAGCTGGTACGCCGCTTCCAGTTGCAATCCCTAGGATACAAACTCATATGCACACACCACATAGGCTGACAATTGGATGGCATAGGATCACGTTGTTTAAGCATTCGCGAGCGAGCAGTATGCAACATAGCGATCATGGTCAGTACACGTTGCTTGATGCTACGACATCGAGTATATCATAAGCAAGCGCCGTCATAGGAACGGGCTGACAAAACGCCCCTCGGGATTACTGCATAAAGTCATAACATGACAAGCCCATCCTCAGCACCAAGGGTTGGAAGTATGAAATTGATTGGCAGTGCATGTTAATATGAGCGGTGGCACCTCCACGTATACTCCGAGCTGATTCAAACTCTTGATAATGCCAGGCGGTGATGGCGCGAGGTAGTCCGCCCGAACTCGTATATAGATGCAAACGCCCGGATAGTTAGCTCGACATTCAGCACAAGCAACCCCTCTCCACATAAAGCTCTACAAGGCTACTAGTGATCAGAATGACAGAGCCAATTATCTTCTACGACGCCCCGTCACAAAGATCATTCAAATCATGGTCTCCTAACACCTGGAGAATCCGGTAAGGACACTTTGGTATAGAGTGATCTGTTGATTTTTGCTGATGGTGCCTTCTAAATCCGTAGGTACGCCTTAAACTATAAGGGCATCGCCTACAAAACCGAGTGGATCGAGTATCCCGACATCGAGTCCTTGGCCAAGAGACTCGGTGTCCCTGCCACCGACAAGAAACCAAACGGCGGCGACCGCTACACTGTACCCATCATCTATGACCCCAACACAAAGACGGCCGTCGGTGATTCCGCCAAAATCGCCAAGTATCTCGATACAGCCTACCCTTCCACCCCTCAGATATTCCCTCCAGGGACGGACGCTTTCCAGGCAGCGTTCGACGCGTTCTTCTCTTCTGCGATTTTGCAGCCAACATTCCTTACTGGCGCTGCACAAACCGCCAAGACGTTGAACCCTATCAGTGGTGACTTCTTCAGGAGATCGCGGGAAGAGGACTTCTACTTGGGCAAGCTGGAGGATCTGAATACGCCCGAACAGTGGGAGGCATTGGAGAAAGGATTGGGTCAGGCGAAGGCTTTCCTGGAAGAGAATGGAAGGAAGGATTTGACGTTCTTGGGAGAGAAGGATAAGTTTACTTTCAGCGACTTTCAGCTTGCTGCGGGGCTGAAGTGGGCGAAGAGTGTTTGGGGAGAGGACTCAGCAGAGTGGAGGAAGATAGCTGAATTCCACGGCGGGTTCCCGGAGAGATTCTTGGCTCAGTTTAAAAAGTTGGAGGTGGTGGATCTCTGACGACTAGAATAATAGCATATCGTTCTCGAAGGAGTTGTTTCAGTCCTATTCATACCTATGTGATTGTACAGTAGTAACACGCATCGCGACCTTACTTTCCACCAAAGCTTATAATTTGCCTACGACGTCCTGTAACTGGGTCTTCGGAATGGCCTCGGGGAACGCTAGCTGCTTCAGGCGATTGTGCGTGGCCTGCTCATATGCAAAGGCAAACGAGATCAACTGGAACTCGCTGAACGCAGTCCCCATGAACGAAATCCCGAATGGTTGGTTTGGGCCAGTGGCACGAGTTGGGGTAGCTGCAGACAATGTTGTATTTGCCGGGAGAAAACCGAGGGGTACTGAGAAAGTGCGAACCCGCTGCTTCAGGAATTGCACGCATAGTAGTCAGGGGGATAGCTCACCTGTGACAAGCGGATACCCTGCAATTGCAGCAGGTCCGGCGGCTCCACTTGTAGGAAGGATCAACGCATCCAAATTGAACTGCTTCAGCGTAGCATCGATTCCTCTTGTCTGGCCCAAGTCTTTATCGGCTGCAAGCGCATCGAAGTATGCTTGATCCTGTGTCGTGTTCTCAGAACTTATAAAGCTACGCAAACACGAACAGATGTAAGTTAAAAAAACCTAAACCGTCACGAACTCGGGTTTGATCTTACATCGACTGGTCTGTCCAGAAGGGAGGAGGCAATTCCTGGTCAGCATGGGCGGTGTTGAACGCGATCAGGTCAGCGAGGTCCTTAACTCCAGTCGGTACTTCCACCAGCCCGGCGATATAGTTGTTCACATCAACCTGCAAATCGTCATCAATGAAAGGCCTAATCTAAGTACGAGGATGGAGACACGGACCTTGAAATCCGTATCAAGCACAATGGTCTCATTCCTGCTGGCCCTGATCTCCGTAAAATCAGGGAAATCCGCAGGGTCAACGATAGTCGCTCCCAGCTCCTGCATGATTTCCAAGGATGCATTGAACGCAGCCAGTACGGCTGCCCTGTTCCCGGAAAACTGACGAGCCACGCCCAACCTAACGCCTCTAAGAGCATTTTTGTTCAAAGCCTTCGTGTAATCTGGAACGGTGGGCGGTTGAGCGAGAGTGAAGTTATCGAGGGGATCCTTGCCGGCTATGATGGTCAGGATAGTAGCAGCATCCGCTACCGAACGCGCCATCGGGCCTACCGTGTCTTGATGTGACGATATAGGAATAACTGTGTCAAATTACAGGGTGAGCATTATACAGGTTTTTTTGGAGGAGAGCTCAAGGTCATACCTCCTGCTCGTGAAGTCAGTCCAACAGTTGGTTTGATCCCGACGAGGTTGTTCATCTCGCTCGGACTCACGATCGAGCCATCAGTCTCACTGCCTAGAGCAGCAGCAGTGAGACCTATCGCAGTAGCGATGCCACTCCCAGAGCTAGAGCCGGAAGGGTTTCCCAACGGGACGTAAGGGCTGCTGGATTGCCCGCCTCGTCCGGAGAATCCCGAGGGCACGCTACCGCGGAAGTTCGCCCATTCGCTGAGGTTGGCTTTCCCCAGGATGATGGCTCCTGCTGCGCGTAGTCTGGCAGCTACGCCTGCGTCGCGGGGGACTACAGAGCCCAGAAGCGCGAAAGATCCTATTTCGTGTCGTCAGATAAGCGGGGCCAGTACAGACGCACAGCACCGTGACGTACCTGCAGTGGTGTTCATACCTACGTGACGGAAGGCATTATGAGAGTAGTAAACCGCAATACGAGCTAAAGTCACTGACCTTCCGAGTGCAAAGTGGCGATGTTGTCTTTCAACAATATTGGTATACCGTGCAGAGGTCCGCGAGGGCCATGAAGACGTCTCTCGAGGTCCAGAGCTTTCGCCTGTTGTACTGCACTGGGATTCGTCTCGATGACTGCACGAAGTGCCGGCCCTTTTAGATTAACTTCATCAATTCTGGCAAAGTACGCCTACAGTTTGGCGTGTCAAATACATGCGTATCATGCCAACCAGTGATTTACTTGCCTTTACTAGATCCACACTGGTGAAGAGTCCACTTTCAAGGCCCGACTGAAGTTCTTCAATGGAGGCTTCATACAAGTCAGGAAATGCGGCAGAGCTAGCACGTGGTCGGTCACGAGCATGTTGCTGCAGCACGCCCACGCAAGAGCTCATCAGCGAGGCGTAGCATGCGAACAAGAAAGCACAGATTGCTAGCCGTCGAAACATAGCGGTGATGCACCAAGTTGTGGGAGGTGGCAGACCAAGCGATTCAACGTCCAAGTCTGCATGCCGCTTATCATCTTTGAGCGAGGGATTTACCATACTCCGAAGCTTTGTACGCGATATGAGAGAGAAGGTGGAAGTGGTGATAACGAACTTCTCTCTTCCCGACCCAGATGGTCTCAAGAGCAAAGTCGGAACCGGGGCTCGCACGCGAGGAGTCACTCTTATCTGTATTTTCTCACGCTACTATCTGCTCTCAATGAGCACGTAAAACTATGGGAAATGATATCATCCCGTGTTGTTAAATGAGCAGAACAACGCACTAAAGTAAGGTAGGTACAGGTGGTGTGTGGTTTAGCCTTGGAACGCGATACCCTTCTTGGATGTTTCTGCCAGACCTCCCGCAGCGTACCCGGTACCTTCGCGGGTGAGCGTGATGATGTCTTTGTCAGCGAGTACTTTGTCGCATTGGATGCATTGTTTCGATGGCTTGACGAGCGAGTCTGTGCACGTCTTGCAGACGACATGTCCACATGGTTTCATGACTATAGAGGAACGATAAGACGTGTATAACCATACAGATTTAAGCACTCACGGAACATGAGTAAGTTGTTCGATAGCGTCTTCTTGCATGACGGACAAATGGCGGTGAGATCTGTATCCTTGGCCTTCGGCTTGTCATCCGTAACAGGAGTAGAGGCCGCCGAGTTTGAAGGGTTATTGGAAGAAGTATCGAAAGTGAAGTTCACGGGCAATAGTTGCTTGCGACTGTGGTAATGCTTAGTTATACATCACGTAGAATTCGAGGACAGACTTACGTGAGATGATGTGAAGGGTTGCCTCCGTGACATGTTGTCTGCAACTTCACGTCCTGAAGGGATGTCGGTGGTCCAGAGGTGGCATATGTTGGTGTAAGGGAGGGTAGCCAGAAATCCGGCAGTTTGTGCTTCAAAGCGTCTGCTTGTTCCCGTTCGATTTGCCTCAGCGCTGCCTCCTCTGCCTCACGAGCTAAGTTCTCGACTGTGGACGAATCGAACTCGAACTTGCGCTTTGTGCCTCGTGCTATAACTTAGATTGAGCGGAGATTGAGCATGTATAATGATGGCACTCACACTCTTTAGAGTCTGATCCCGAAGTCGTCGCTACGGACGTAGGTCCAGCTAAACCGAGCTGTCCTTTCTCAAAGTCTTGTAGTACACGTTCACGCGCAGCCGCTCTTGCACGCTGCCGTTCCTCCTCGGCTTCTCGTTTCAGTGCCTCAAGGCGAACCTTCTGTCTTTTTATATCACCGAGCTGAGTAACTAAGTGCATTGTAAGCACCCTAAAAAGCTCATAGCTGAGACTCAGCGCACCTAAATCCGTGTATACACACTCTTTACAGAACAGATGCCCCTTCTCGCATGCTACTGGTTCCCGGGCACGTTGTAGACACAGTGCGCAGGAGTCAAATCGACGCATAGACTCGTTTCCTAAACGTTGCTACAACCGTCGGTTTCGTATGTACCATCGCTATGATAGGCTCTCCACTCACGCGTTTCGTTCCATAGTCAAGCTTCTTGTACTCAGCGTACGAGAAGATTGAGGATGCTGTGTTGTTCTTGCTATGTTTCGTCATTTTTGCTTCAAATAGACCAAGAGTTACAGTGAGTTACAGGCGAGTTTCAGGCCAGAATCGCGAGACAAAGTAAGAGGTGGTAGAGTTGTTCTGAGAAGCGCCACCGCTGAGATTGCCACGAGTAAAACGCTGTTGACCGTGGGAAAGTTAACGTTCTAGCCTTTCTTAATTAGCAAGTGTAGTAAATTGATTATCGGCCTAGTCATTTGACCTCGACCATGTACTAACTCCAGATCATTTCTGGCACACGACAAGATTATATTCTCATGTGGTCTCGACGTTGGCACGGGTTATCCTACGGAATATAGGAGGCTCCGGATGTCGGAATATTATGCGGGTGCAGGTCTATAAAGGTAGGAACTGCAGAGGAACCCCTATTGCAACTTTCCCTCGCACTCCATTCTTAAGACAACATGCGTGCAGCTAGATACTATGGTCCAGGGGACGTACGGGTAGAGGATATCCCTGAACCTGAGACCCGTAAGGGCCAGGTAAAAATCAAGGTCAGAACTTCTCGTCTAGTGCAGACAACGAGTGACCTCCTACTAAACCCCCAATGCCGACGGTGAATCTCTAGGTTGCCTGGTACGTGAGAACGATATGTTTATTGGCTTTGTACACTCAGCTCACGTCCAAGTTGACCATATAGGACTGGAAGTGGGTACTTCTCGAATCATTTCCCAGAGTATTAGCTAACACTATGGGGTTATAGTCTGTGGGTCTGACCTGCACGCTTTCCACGCACCCTTCCCTGAAACCATTACTCCAACGTTTACCAACCCTCACTACGTGACTGGGGAGACACTCCCCGTCACTCTTGGTCATGAGTCAGTATTACCATTCCCTACTCGTATCAGCCACTTCAGCACCTCATCCGATCCCACGCAGGTTTTCGGGCGTTATTACCGAAGTTGGTGAAGGTGTCGATACCGCACGTCTTTCCAAGGGACAAAATGTAGTCGTGTAAGGACAACTTTGATTCCCGCATAGTCCGAGTTCTAGCTGATACCTATTATTCAGAGAGCCTCTTATCTCTTGTCTACGCAGTGGCTGTGCGCCGTGCGCAGCTGACCACAGGAACATTTGTCCTCATGCTAGCTTCTTGGTGTGTCCCGGAGCTGCTGCATTTTCTGATTTTTATGCTCACTATGCTAAAGGGTCTTGCTGGCTGGGGTGGAGGATTGGCGGAATACATTACCGTCGACGAGAAATTGGTCTTCCCACTCCCTTCCAACACACCATGTAGGTGTCTGTCAGCATAAAGGGAATTCTCAACCTAACAGAACCCCTCCGCAGTGGATATCGGTGCTATGATAGAGCCCCTTGCAGTTGCTTGGCACGCCGTCAACCGCTCTACCTTCACCGAAGGCTCAAAATGCTTGGTTATTGGCTCTGGCCCGGTACGTCGCCAGTGATGCGTTCATGACATATCGTCATGTATCTGATTAGGGTGTCTACAGATCGGATTAATGACATTGAAGGCTCTCCAGTAGGCTCAAGCACACTTATCTTGGGCAAAGATTTCATTTGTTAATCTTGTCAATGTAGAGCACGAGGTGCAAAATGGATTGGAGTGTCCGAACCATCCGATCAACGTCGTGGAATGGCAGTCGAGCATCAGGCGTCGGCCGTCTTCGACCCCCGATCTCAGGATGTAGTTGCCGAGGTGCTTAAGGCCACCGGCGGACAAGGTGCCGATGTCGTCTTCGATTGTGCTGGTGTACAGCCCTCGCTGGACCTCGCTACCAAGGCCGTGCGCCCCAGAGGCAACATCACCGTTGTTGCTATTTGGGGGTCGCGCGGTAGCCTCAATATGAACGATATGCTATTTAAGGAGTTTACATTGACTGGTCAGTCGATTTTCGTCGGGGTGAGTCCATCACTGGCAACTGACCGTGCATTGCTTGCAGGAATTATTGGCTATGACCATGTGCACGCCGAGCTGCTTAAGGCCGTCGCTGAGGGCAAGTTCACCGGGCTCGATAAATTCATAACCAAGAAGATTAAACTGGAAGACGTAGTCGAGGAGGGTATCAAGGTCCTCATGAACGATAAGGAGCAAAGTGAGCTGCTCTCCGTACTGTTGTATGTAGTATCTGACTATACTCATTCGTTTACAGTTAAAATCCTTGTTCATCCTTGATTTGGACGATGTGATAAGAACAAACTTCCAATTGTACAGTACAAATAAAACGAATCAGAAACCAATCAATGAAGACCATCACTTACTTCAGCGACATCACTCTACGTCGACAGGACAGCTCTCGCCCTGTCCAACAGCTGATCAAAGGTAAGCGCGCCGGTTGAGTGAGGAGCACCATGCGTGCATCCGTATTCTCTTGCCTTTTCGTAGACAGGCTCGAGCATGATACGGTCAGAGTGTAACCTCTTCTCGAAGTACACAACCGCGAGCGCCGTCGTCCAAAGGATATGATCAACTTGGAGTTTCTTCCATTCGTCTATGGCCGTACGCCCAACAGATTGTTCCAACTGATGACTATCCACAAAGGATCCGTCAGCCTTCATCACGCCAATAAGAGATTCGACTTCGGGGTCCAGAATCGGCGGCGGCGGAGAGGGAGGACGCGCTATAGGGCCGATGGTGGAAGGAAGGTGATCGTCACTCGTCTTTACCTCGGGAGACGGACTTCTAGCGTCCTCAGCGACAGGAGAGGGGGAACGACTGTCATCCCAGTCAGAAGAGTCGACTGTGGATAAGAGGGAGCTCAGTGTCGTGAACGTCCCATCTGATGCATATCCGTCGTCGTCTTCATGTGTAGGCCACTCCTCCTCATGCTGGTCTCTGTGGACGCTATGCATGTCGGCGTCCTCGGCGTCCTCTGAACCTGTGTCTCTTCCAATATCTCCGGGCATCGCGAGCGAGTTTCGATGAGTACGCGTGGGAGCAGCTGTGGTGGGTGGCGGAGCGGAAGTCCGAAGCCAAGTCTGCATAAGCGCAGATTTGAACGCTGACGCATAATCCACGGCGATGCGTACAAACGAGTTGATGGGTCGAGCACTGTGAGGATGCATGTTATAGGAGTCGATTTTCTGCTTCATATGTCGATGGCGAATGGCACGAAGGGTTTGCGACGTCAGGGGTTCCGCATTCAAGTCCAGATCGCCCATGTCCTCTGTCACGAACGAGGTGAAGCGGCTTGCCAGCTGATATTGCTCGGCCAGGGAGATGATGGATGTCTTCACCTTGTCCTCTGTGAAAGTAGAGCCTTCCAGAGTCAAGTTCTCGAGCTCTTGTATCATGGCTCTGGCCGCGAGAGTATGTAACAGCTGAACGTGCGTATTCTCCGTCTCGAACTTGACACGTTGAACCGGGATTCTAAACTCGAGAGGCGGTCCAGTGCCGTCTCTCCTAGCGTGAAGAATAACTTCGTCGGGAATGGTAATGTTATCTCCTTCAAATAAAGCATAGACGGTATGCCGTATACCTGGGTATAGGGCAGGAATGGTGGAGGGAGATTGGCGAATAACTTGACCATCCGCAAGGAGACGAGCTGCTCGGCTGGAGGGGTCTTCGTGCAACATATCTGATCCTATACCCCAGTGAACGAAGATATCCTTCAAAGCAAACGTTGAACCGGCACGAACGAGAGTGGCGCATTTTTGGACGATGCTCTCGGCAGCCGTGGCCCAAAGGCATTCCCCATTTCCGGCGTCAGCGATGTCTTGGCACATCGCCGTCGAGACTTGCTCTCCGATGGCCAGCGTAAACACACGAAGCGGTGCCTCTTCGTGACTTCGCGCCACCGCCTTCTGTACCAAGGTCTTAGTCGCAATTCTTTCAGGATCATTTACCTGTAGGAAGTATGGGATCTTCAGAACAGTTTGAACCCGAGAGACAAAATAAGTGACTCACCTCGCCGTCGGTAAAAAGTATAACCGTTGTAGGGCTTCCAACGTCCCGAGAATATAGTGTCTTCTGAAGTGCATTACGAATTTCGGTCCTACCGAGGTTTGCATCTAAAGAGGATACATGATTCCCCTATTATCGTGTCAGTCATATTCTGCACGCAATAATCGCCGCAAATAACCCACTATCTCTGCCATAGAATTGTCAGCATACGCTCTACTTCTGGGCCAATGGCTGTCGCAGCTGCTGCCAAAACGGAAGACGTTGAAAGTGGTGCCATGTGCAGGTAGAATGTGTAGTAGTCTCGTGAGCGCTTTCTTCGCTGTATCAATACGGCTTCCATCCATACTTTCACTGCAATCCACCAAGAAGATGAACTCTTGCGCAGTTCGCGCCGGAAGATCGAACTTCGGGTACAGCGTAAGACGGAGAGCCACCGATTTCTTGTTCGCGTTGTGATACTCCACAAGACAACGAGATTCGCTCAGACCCTCCGCTTCGATCTTTAGGACGAAATCCTGAGTCATGAACTCGTTCGAACGCAGTTTGGCCACCATTCGACGCTTACATGTCTTGCCTGTGTGCGTCCTGTAAGGTTGCAAAACAAGACGATCGTGCGCTGAGGGGCAAGTCACGAGCTTGATCTCGCCCTGCATCTGGATATGTACGTTAAACCGGATTTTAGTGTGCGATGAGGGGGAGAAGGCATCTGCCCTATCTGTTGGCGTTGGTCCGTAGCGTTGGCCGACGGCCATGGGGACAATAAGCCTTACTTCGGATTCAACATCACCGTGTAATAGGTCCATGACGTACTGGAGCACATTCTAGTTAGCTGCACGTCGCCATTAAAATAATGATAACGAGCCGCACAGTGGTCACGATTGTGATACTTTCGCAGCCAGGTACTGATCCAATAGAGGTAACGAATACTGCGACCGAACATCAGATGCTTGAGTCTATGTATAAGCAGCGAGATCTGAGTGAAGAAAGAGGCATACCGTCGTCCGTAGCCCAATCAAGCAAGGCAGTCGCCTTACCCTGGCGTAACGCCGCCTCGTGCTCGGCCTGAGCCTGCTGTCTCAGTTTCACCTTACCAAGGAGTAGTCTATCGTCGGCTGTGTGCATTTCAAAGCCGCAGATAGCTGCTCGTGCAGGGAGGGGAAAGAGGTACTTGGCACGAGGCGTCGCGTTAGGAGATGGATTGTGGAACCGTTGAATGATATCCACACGAGCTGAGACTGTGCGGTCAAGACATCTTTGTGAGTATGATGATGAGAGGTAGGATGTAATGGCCTGCACTCACGGTCGACGACGATCGCATCCACGACGACCTTGTCGAGAGGCAGCTGTTGTAAGTCGCCGGTGGGAGACGAGTAGACGACGCCAGAGAACGACACGCTCGAGTTCGCCATAGTAGATGCCTTAAGCCTCGAGCCAAAGCATAGTACAATACTCCGAGGGCCACTGCCTATATACGCCGAGTAAAGATAACAAGGTATACCTTAACGCAGCTGCGTACTAAGCGCTGTATAGTGCCATGGGTCCGTATAGTATAGTCTTGTCCGTACTTGGGTGGTAATGTCTACACGTGTGATGGACGACTGCGGCTCTACTGTATGTAGCGTCAGAAAGCCAGCCTGTGGAGATAATGCAGTTAGTAAGAGAGGCTACATCGTGGTCGGCATTCAGTAATGTATTTCACTTACCTGCAGTTTTGAGGAGCTGCGCTCGAAAGTCCTCGGGCTAACGCAATCGTAGCACCTTCCACGCCCACTTCCCCATCGTACGATGAAAGAAGTGGATGAAATGGACTTATCCCAAGTGGTTGAAGGGTAAAGAAACGACTTGAACCTGTCACGGTGGCACTTGGACGTCGAGAGGAAGCGCCATCGGCACGAATATGCCGAGTTGTCCCGACGACTTCCTAATGAGGCAGTCCATCACGTTCACCCGCCCCGCATGGCGCTGACGTCATATGGCCTTGCCCGTCGGGCAGGATGTAGGGAGTGCTTGATTAGAACTTGAAGTTGCTACCAGAAATATCCACTATTGGGGCCAATATAAATCGATGGGGAGATTCCATGTTTGAATCTGCACCCTCTAATGACGTGGAAAGCATGACTTCACCGAGAAAGTACTAACCACGAGTCTATACCGCGAATGAAGATACTGTGTTTATGTAACGAGTGGAAAGATCTGGACTGTAGGAATCTCCCTTCCTTAAGTATGCAGCATCTTGTAATGTGACTTGACATCACTTACCTTCGCCAAGTACCACAGGTCCTTACTGCGAGCCTCGGGAGGATGAGCTCAGAGCTGCGCAGCATCGACCCCCACATTCGCAGAGCAATCCAGACGAGCTACAAATCCAATTCCTCTAGATTGTCATCGAGCAAATGCAAAGATATGCCTGTCCTTAGATACAGCATAAGCAATAGACATCCCACCACAGTAGATATCCGAGCATCGATTACCGTAGCAAGCTCATAGACTATTCCAGTGATCGCACCTCCTGCCTCCTGATCCACTCCCGATACCTGACCCAACTCCCCCCGTCGAGCTGCACCAGCGCCTTTAGTCTTTCGAGCGAGTAGGGGAGAGTTGTTTGGGTTCTGAGAGCGCGTACGACGTACGATCTATATCCCCGTCGTCGTTAGTGAACATATTAATATGGATATCAGAACAGCCAGCCGTAGAGAGAAGAGTGAAGAAGGATGGAATAGAGGGATGCAGGACCGAGGGATGAAATGGAGAGGATAAAGAGGGTACTTACATAACAGTACTCCTCGCAAGCGGATTCTCCGCACTCCTCAACGCCTTACATATCTCGTGCAGAGGCAAGTCGTCCTCGTGCCACAGCCTGTACGCGCCCCATACGTTCGGTGGCAGACCTCCCCCGGGACCTGCGAGGTCCGTGTATGCTAGTGCAGAGCTATCCAGTGCCGGTGGTGCCGGTGAGGACCCAGTGAGTAATTTGGTGGTGGTAGTTGCCTTGGGAAGGGGAGGTGGGTCGTCCTTGGATATGCTACTCGAGAACGTCGCGGGGTCGAGGGTACGTTCGTTCGATGCTGCTATCTCGAAGAGCCGACGGTAGGCCATGAGTGCGCTGTGTGCGTCGTTCGCCGCATCTACCGCGCACAACAATCATCAATCAGCATTCCATTCGATACAAATCCACTCCTGCTTGGTAAATAAGAGAAACTAAAGACACTCACAATCAAGTTGCTCCCGACTAAGCGGCACACACTCCCAATTCGACATCCTCACAGGCCCCTTATCAAGCACCCTGCCATCACAGTACTCCTCAATCATCCGCGCCAGACTCACCACGTTGCGTTTCGAGACGAATGACGGGTCTGCTGAGCGTGCTAGTGCGCCTAGCTCTACGAGGTTTGCGGCGGTGACGCCGTAATCTCGCAGGAGTTTCTGGCCGTCGTCTATTATTGAGTGGAAGGAGGAAGAAGGAGAGGGGAGGGGGGTTAGTTGAGGAGGGAGAGAAGGGGAGTGAGGGGGAGAGGGCGCACTGCGGATGTTTGCGCCGATCTTGGGTACGGCCGGATTCTCGATGAGTTCCTGTTACAGAGATGAGCACTCTATAAAGCTACAACTTGTAGGAGTAAGACTACCTTGACTTTCTTAGGGAACTCTGAGGTGCGTGACAGAAACAGTAAGTCTTGCATCACCCCGCATAGTCCAGTTGGTCACAATACGTACTCTTCATCGCGCTGACCTGTACGATCAAAATAATCTTCTGATCCGATATTTGGATCGTGGCTACCCGTCGTTCGGAGGGCGGTACGCCCTTGCGGTAGAATACACGCCATTCCATGTCGAAGCCTACTGGCCTGTCATATGAAGAAATTGATTAGTATGTTTGTAGGGAAGGGGAAGTGGGGGCGAAAGAGACTCGCCCTTGCAACGTCTCAACGATGTCGTTCGCCTCTTCTTCATGGCGGGTGTAGACGATCGTCGGTGTTGGCGTGTAGTCTTTGTACGAATATAATTGTGCCGGCACCGTGACCTCTGATTCTGGTTGAGCAGCACCATCGTTCGCGTTTGCACTGGCGCCATCTTCCAAACCAATAGAAGAATCCAAAGCCGTTTGCTTTGCAGCGACGACGCTCTTGTTCGCTAGAGAAGGAACCCTGCCGGGCGCAGTGAGAGAGCATGAACTGTACGAGGTTAGCGTAAGGAAGCAGAAGCATCATGAAGAAAAATAGGATCCCACTTTGGTTTGAGTGCTTGTCGAGTAGGTCTTGTTACTGCGTAACTAGAAGATACATTCGCCTTGACCTGAGCTTCGAACTCGGAGCTCGAAGTGCCAGCACCAAAGAAGTTCTCGGATCCTTGGAACGCAATATCCGAATCAAAGGCCGCGAGAAGCTTTGACTTGAACGGAGCTTTAGCGTTGGACTTTGCGTGCTGTACCGCCGTTGTGCCATGACTACGAGAAGGGGAAAGAGGTGGACTGCTGAGACGGCATTTCGCTGCAGCGAGTGTCCCGTCTTTTAAAGCCTGTAGCGTCATTTGACGAGACTGAATATAAGTTAGAATATACTGTTCAGTGCAATACATGAAACTTACGCTTCCTGACGGACCTGGCTCAACTAAAGTAGTCTTAAACTTGGAGGAGCCAGTTCAAGTGGCAGTTCAACTCGAACATGGCGCGACTCGGACCAGCGCAACGCGCCAGTAACAAAGACGGGTCTTTACACGTGGCAATGGCGTTACCCCGACGCGTTATGTCACGCGTTTAGTTATGTCACGGAAGCATACTTGAGTATAAGTAGTCTTCGCAGTCACAATAAGTACCTTTACTTACCAGTAAACATTGACTCTTCGGAACGCGAACGTGTACCATGGACTGATCATCTGCATCCTAGCAGTGAAAGGTGGTTTGAAGGACGCTTATAAGAAAGTACTTTGTCACGACGCAGAGTTTAATGCTACTACTTATTCCTCACTTTTACCATCCACTCATCTGCCAATATGGGCGTGAGAAGGATCACCCACATCCGTCGACGGGTTTTCAAAAACACAGTCCATACGAGTACATTATTAAAAGTACAGAATACAGTCCTCAAATGCAAGGCTAGCGATAGCACATGCGCCGTAACGATTGCATTACAAGTCATAGCAAAATTACCATGTCGCAGGTCTAGAAGGCGTAATTCGTGAGTCCAACGATCACCATAAGCACATAAAAAAGAAGTCAGCGTACCCGAATGTCTTGTTAGCTGGAGGAGTCCATAGCGGCGAGGCATTCCAATCTGCGGTCTTCGTGAATACGGTATTACCCCACCATGTCTGGAGAGTGTTGAGGCCGATTGACCCGTTCTTGGGGAACTCAAGTGCGAAGAAGATCAAGATGGTCGAGATCGCCAAGCCAGAGTCAAGGCCTGCGGACAAGACATCTGTAGGCGATAACGCATGACGTGAGTTTCGTTCGCAGGCGTACCGCGAGGCGGTGAGAAGTCGGAAATGAGTGTGCTTACAGTTATACTTTGTCCACCACGAGAAATGACGCCGGCGAATGATGTAGTTGAAAATGAATCCAACAACACACCAGGAAACGTAGTTGGTCGGGGTCGCAGGCGGAATCAAGCCTGTACCGGTGAAGATAACGGGCCAGTTGACGTACTTCATCAGGCCGCTGTGGAACCTCTTTTGCAGGAAGAACGTCACGACAGGTACGAACGCGCCAATGAGGAAGAACCACAGCAACTTATTGTAGATCTGTCCGCTGGAGAAGACACGTTGGGGCCCAATGACTCCCCATATAATAGACGCAGTACCGAAGACAGTCGTACTTGGGCAGATAAAGTTGTCCTTCTGGTGACGAGAGCACATTCCTTCGATGTTGGTGAACATCCACGCCTGCACACCAAGTTGGACGGTTCCAGCAATAGCGGTGGCGAGAACCTGGCACCAGAACATGGGGCGTGGCGGGATCTTCATGTAATGGCCGAGCTTAAAGTCCGACGTAAAGGTAAGAGCCTGCGCCATAGTGATGTATCCCCATGTCTTGAACATCATCATGGCAATGGGACGGCCTGGAAGTGCGTAGCCGACGATAAGCTCGGTGATGACGTTCAAACCGACTTGCTGGTTCGTTATGGCTTGGATGATGCCGATGGGGATGACGTAGACGAAGGAGATGCAGAGGGCGAGGACAAAGCCCCATACTGGCATTTGTGTGTGGTAGACTTCGATGCAGACGACGCCGAAGACGAACATGACCACGAAGATCACTGCGTACCACCAGTCGGGGACTTGTGGGTACTTTGACATGAGGCGGGCGTGAACATCGCCTTGCTCGGACATGGAGCGACGGGATTGGACCCAGATCTGCTTACGGTAGTAGACGAAGGTATGTGTAATGGTGGCTGAGCATGATGATAAGTGGTACGACACTTAGCAGGTAATTAAGAGTTGTGCTTACCAGTGACGGAGGCGAAACTCAGACCATAAGCCAAAGCGAACGTGGTAGAGAGGAAAAGAGGAGAGTAGGCCTTGTACTTGACTGGGTCGAACGTGTGCTCGGGAGTAAGGATCTGCGTGACATCGTACTCGTTTCCAGTATTGTCGTAGGAAGTTGAGGTCGACATCGGGAGGTACTTGGCGTAGAAGGTGTTCGTGTAATACAGGATTGGGCACAGAATCCAGTAAAAGAAGACGATGGAGAAGGCAATGTTCCCCTGTGCCCACCATGGTGTCGCGAGAGGGCTTCCAATGTACGTCATCTGAGTCCAGTCGAACGTGAGGATCGACATTCCCAGCCCAGAAGACTCGCCGAACAGCTGATTAACGATAACGTTCTCAGGAGCGATCCAGCAGACCCAGGAGAAGTACGATAAGGCCTGGAAGATGTAGCCCGGGAAGAAGTACCAGAAGAAGGAGCCGAGGAAGGCGTATAGGAAAAACCTCTCACGCGAGATACCGCCACGTGTTCCGATACCGGCGTAGTATTGGGAGTGGAGGGTGTTGAACAAAGTGCAGGTCACGAGGTTAGTCGGCCAGATCATGGAAGGAGGTTGGACGAGGAAGCGACGGGCAATTCCTCCGATGGAAAATCCGATGAGCTGGGTAGACATGACGAGGAGCCATTGGTAGGCAAAGGGCGGGCTCTGGTTGTAATACACCTTTTGCACAGCAACAATATCCGTCTAGCCATGATAACAACTCGTTACTGCGATACATCACAAAAACTACAAGGCACTCACAGCATACGCAGATTGAGAGCCAACACTGGCCATGATCGTGATGAGAACGTGCTCCTTAATTGAGAATGGGCCGGGGTTAAGCGATACGCCAAAGATCTTGACGCTAGGGACCACACGAGCCCACACACGCATGATGGGCAAAGACACCAACTGCGCTACAATCTACAATGCCGGTACTCGGTTCAGAACGGCGTTCCGTGAACAAATGATGGAACGACTTACACCGGTGATAGTCACGGACGGGAACCGGAAGAAGAAGAACTGGTTAAGACCAGGGATAAGAATAGCCCAGCAGATACCAATGAACCACGCGCGGAATGTAGCGCATGGCATGTCCGGGTCGTCGGTGTTGGCGACGGCTGAGCGCACTTCGGGATACGGCGAGTCGTCCTCTAACCAGTCAAACACCTGTCAGGTCAAATTCGCCCCAGCATACCTCTACCACAGCTCCTGCTTACCTAGGAACTCGGCGTCGGCCGTCAAGTTGGGATCATCGAAGTCAGCGATGGCGGTGACGACATCTGCGGGGCCACAAACTCAAAGGTCAGTAGTGAAAAGTAATAGCGAGTTGTTAGTGAAGCTTACGCTGGGTCTCCTCATGCTTCTCTCCGTCCACTTTCTCCTCGAAGGAGGCGGTACGTGCGGACATGGTGGGGACGAAGTCAACAGGGGATGGACATGGAGCAGTGACGAGGAATATATAGATAAGTGGCCAGGGAGCGATGGCGTGTGTCTCCGGAAAAAGAACCTACAGAACCATCGAAAATGGGACAGCGCGGAAATGAGAACATGCTTATCGGCTTCTGGGAAGGGCGAGATAGCATGGCCGCCAGCGGTGCAAAACACCTCCCGTGGCCGGCATCAATAGGTGGTGCATGTGGGCGGAAGGCTTAAGGTTTCGTTTTGTCGTGGAATTCCCAATACCTAATAACGAAGATTCAATGGTGGGACAGCCCCGCAACGGATTGAGCGCCGTATAGCACCCATATGCGACGCATTCCCATGACCTGAATTCGCTTCCCGACCGGATTGCTTCTCTAGGACAGAACTTCTCTCACTGATATCGGTAGTGAGCATTTTGTTCACACGATGGGGATAACTTCATACTATTACCTGATCCGCGATACCCTCCATCTGAAGACGCCTTTCATCTACCAAGTGAGTTTTTAGACAGCTAAATTCTCTTGTAAAGGGTTGTGTAGCGTCTTGAGACCTCTAGATAACGCCCTAAGTGATATCAGTCGGATGGAATTAAGCTATGTAATGACTTCGGGCGGTGAGTAAATAACTCAGGTCCGTGAGACTCAGAAGTACTTACGTTCCCATGGTCAGAGCCTCGCATATGGTGTCTTCCAGTTCCGCAAGGTCCCACCTGTAGGGATATCGAAGCTGATACGTGACATCGTGGCGGGGCTGTAGCAGTTATGGGCCACCGCAATTACGCTTGGTGATGCGCCAGAGATAAATTTAGATCATCCCGACAATCTTTCCTTGTTACTGGAATGCTTTTGGTGAGTATGCAGATGAATCTAGTTGACAGGATATAAGAATGATCGTCGTGGCGTTCCGGTGCCTCGGCGCGTCGAAGCTGCTTGACCAAATGAAAGATATCGGGATGCCAGGCACCATCGTAGAGAACTGGCTGCGCAGCTCTAGCTGTCATATCCTTGTGACCACCTTAGGGTTCACGTAAGTGGTAGAAAGACGCATGATAGCGTAAGGCATGTCTACTTGCTGCAACCGCTGAAATTTGTAAGGTTCTGTGGCCAGCAGGTGTCAGTTTACAGCACGCGACACTTTATAAGGTGAAAGATCGAGTTACCACATATCCTCTGGTTTGCTTTCTACATGTGAAGGATACAGTATACAGCAATGAAGAAACGTCGGAAGGCCACACGCATAATACTGTCATGTGGAGCATCGGTAGAGTTGAGAGTGCCAATACCTAAAATAAACAAATAGCACGCGATAGCGAATGGATTAGCCCCATCACAGTTCATCACGGATGAGAATGGACTGATAGTACTGACATCACTTGGGTATATCGTCCCGCCGAGGTTTTACTGCGTAATTGAGTACGAGCACGGCCGGGTTTCTGAACGGCACATGGCAGCCCGTGGCCATTGAGATATCCCAGTTGTCTTGTCTCCTATCGGCCGCCCGCCTTGTTTCGCTGTCTTGTTGGCAAGGCTGCAAAGTTTCTACCCCAAAGGGCTGTGCAACCTTCAAGAATCGAAATGTTATTCAATCTCTTCCCCAGCTTCGAGAACGTGGTTTGGATTTGTCAAAGAATTATTCTTGACTGTATCGCTGCATTACCCGTGCTGTGCTGTCAAATAAGCATTTTCATAACGTGAGACAATATCAACGAAGCTGGCCAAGCGGGATCTCGACATGTTGTCCCGTAACTCGCCAGGTAGCCTGCGAAGGTCCAGAGATCCTCGGTAGATTGTAGCATTAACAACACAGCGACAAGTTCGTAGAGTAACAGACGGCCGTGTACAACGGAACATAGGGCGTATGAATCTGTCGATTCGGACGATGAGAATAACTATCGGATGAGTTACAGCGTAACAGCGAAGATAACTCACAATGAGCACGAGTCTATCATCAAAAGAGCTCTTGAACGTTCGAAGCGGCTTATACGCTCATATACCCGTTTGATTACCACGACTTATGGACACTGTAATCCTGGATGCTGGTTTGAGGCAAATTGGGTGGGATTCGACGCCAACTCAACCGACCACAATAGTGAGCCACGTGCCATTACATAAGCTTCAACAGCCTAATGGGGAAGGTGTCCCCGTGGTTGGTTCGACTTTCGAGGCCTTCGCGCATCTTGATTCATTCATATGCATGGCACATACATTACTACCTCTCTAATACTCTAAGACGACAGGCTCGCATTTCACATCGCTATACTAATTCTCTCGCTACTTACATATCTGCGCACACCAAATTCCGGAAACTTATACGCGGCGGACCAACAAACCAAGGCATCAGCAACCCGCTCCAGTTAGAAAGAACCTACGACCTCAAGCCTTCCAGCAGTGTATCAGTCTACTCTCTCTTCACAAGATGAAGTTTCACAAAATTGCCAGCTTCTTCAAACGGTCTCAGTCCGATAGCGCAATCTCTACTCACCTGGAATCCGTAGTGGCACCTGCAAAACGACCTCACTCCCTCTCAGCCATCGACGACCTAGTTCTTCCCTTGGATGCTTCGAATCCGTTTGCCTCTCAGCTGTTAGCGGCCGGAACTCTGGCCAAAACCCCCTCGGTCGACTTGTCCACGACAAACCTGGCAAGTACAGAAAGTATCTCCGCGAAGGGTTCTGGGAGCAACGTATCTTGCGCCTCGAGTGGGCACATCTCTACCGCTTCCCACACCGTAGTAGTGGAGGCATTGACTCGCAGGATCCAGGAACTCGAGGAACAGCGCATCGGTGCAGAGTGGCATGCTACTCCGGACGACGGCGGCTCTGCGGAAAGCGCCAAGGGCACCTGCGGGAAACTTCAGCAACAGAACAGACAACTGTCGACAGAACTCTCGGACGTTCGCATGTCACTTTCACGTACAATTCAACAGCTGTCGGCGGTTCAAACCAAGAATGACCGACTGCAGGCGCTGTTCGACCTACCGATTCTGGTCTCCGTCTTCCAGGCCGTCTTATCTGGGGCGACCCCACTAGAGGCTCTCATAAACTCCGTCAAGCAGGCTATAACTCAGTCGTCGCTGCCTGGATCTTCTAGTAACCCGTGGCGCACCCTACTGGAACCTGTCGTGGGGTCGCGCTCGCCAGAGGACTACATCGCCCAAGTGAACTGCACCCTGCGGGCGCGTCGGGAGAGCCGAGACTGGCGGAAGAAGGCGCTCTTCTGGAAAGGGCATGCTCGCGAAGAGGGCAGACATCAAGATACCGTCACTCCGAGCTCGTCGCAACTGTCAGATATCGTCGAACACGGTGCTTGCGCCCTCAAACCTAGTCGCGCTGAGGAGACTTCCTGCACCTATGTGAAGTTACCGGTGAAATCCATTAGCGTGGAAACTAGGGCGGAGGTTCATGACCCGAGTTCTCCTGTGGCAGTACAGGTTCCTATCGTCCCTCCAACAGAATTTACGTCTGAGTTGTACGCCACTCGTGTCGAGACACAATGTTCTCCGCCCTCATGCGGTGATCATGTGGCTACAGCTGAAACCGTAAACCCACGAATGGTCCTGGACGAACCTCATCAGCCTATATCGGAGCGACCTTTGTCCTCATGTGATACCGCTCTTGGGCTCCAGAGCGGCGCATCTTCATCCTCTATGTACGGGAATCTCCACCCGCTGGCCTCGGTTACCTTCCGTGAAAGCTACTCTATCCGTAGTATCTCGTCAAAGAAGGACCATGGCCCTCTCTCAAGCTCTAATTCGAAGACTAGTCTCCCTCGGAAGTCTAGGATCTCAGCACAGAACTCTATTGTCGACGTTGCTTCCCTTCGTGAACCAGACCCTTCCACGGCTCCTTCTCGCTCGATCGCAGAATCCTCATCATTATCTCAGTCTGTCTTGGAACCCATATCGGAGTCGCACGCTGAACCAGAGGTCGAACGAGTTCATACCCCTCCGCCTCTGCCCGCGCCCACTACTGCAGATGAGGCTGACTCGAAGTCTCGACCAGGTAGCTCGGAGTTCACTTTTGGCTCTGGCTCTTGGGAACACCTGAGTACTTTCCTCACCAAGTCTTTCTCGTTCTTTGCTGGGGATTCTGGTCCCGCCACTGTGGCGACTGCTGTCAAGGTCTCCGACGTCTTCACCATCGCCCAGGCCGAGCCGAAGGCATCTCAACCTGCCCAAGCGACAACCAACCCGATGACCAAGGTAGATAATGTCGACGAGAATGTGAAACCTAGCGCTCCTATCTCTACGCCGTCCTCCACCCCGGGAAGCTCCCCCAATTCGAGTCCATTGAAGAAATCTCGTCTACCCGTGATGCGCAAGACCAAGCCTACTGTACAGTCCGCGACGGCAAAGTTCATAAAGCGATTGTCCAGAAACATCTCGAAGCCGTTGCTAATGGAGAGCACCAACGTCGCCGTGATTGATTCTCGGACCCAACAGTCCAAGGTTCCTATGGGACGTTCGAGAGCTGGAAGTTCCACTAATCCTGCGAGTGGGTTCAATAAGTCGAAGATGGCGAGTAATGTTGTTGGCTCCGCAGGAGTGAAGAATCAGAAGGGCAAGACAGTCGTTAGCCCTGCTAAGAAGGTTGTCAAGGGTGCCACTCGCGCATAATGGGATTATAGTATTGGCGTGTTGACTCGCTGGACGGGTCCTGACATGTACCTATTTCACCTGTCATTACTTTTGCGTTCTAGATTATAGATGTATGTTCATCATAATTACCTGTAGCATCAGAAACCTCAAAGGACTTGAGCTTGCCCCGAGGAGGAAGGCGGCTTGTGTACCGTCGAGGGAGCAGACTTCGTTGTAAGGTTAGGGTTACCGCTATGGTCGACTGGGAATGCTTAGCGCCCAGTGCTTCTTAGTACTCACCCTGACCATCAGGTCTCAAAGTCGCGTTCTTTGCCTTCCAAGTCGTGCCATCTGCGAAACATCGGGTTAGAATATTTTATTGAAGTGACGGCGGTAAGTTGAAATTAGAACCCACACCATAAGGGAACTCTACTCACCCCGACTTAACTGTTTGCTGTTCAGGCGACAATTCCTCGGATATACTGGCTGCAATGCATGCTGCTACAGCCATGTCTGTCGACTTCCCCGACGAGGTTCTGGATCTGTTCTTCGCTGCTCTGGGCGATTCCTCCTGGGATTACCCTTCCGACGAGTCTCAAGTTGAACGCCAGAAAATAAAATCGGCCTACTTAGAGTGCTCGCGCGTTTGTAAACGATGGAACAACATCGTGCTCCCACATCTCTTCCGGTCTGTCAGGATAGTACTCCCTGGGAAAGCGCTGTCGTCACGAATACAGTTCCTCTCACATGCGCCTCAGATCGCGAAGCACGTACAGGCTTTACACCTCGACGGATATTACACGCCGGGTATACTGGCAGCCTCTATGATGGACGACCTTCTGCAAGCCCTGCCATCGCTACGGTGTTTGGATCTCTATTGTGTCTTTCTTCAGGGTGCGGTTTTAAACTCCACAACACCTCGTGTCATAGAGAAGCTCAGGTTCAAAGACTCGGAAAACAAGTACGACCCGGTTGGCCAGTGCGCGAGCATTGTAACTCTGGTCGCCCTGTTCACTGAAATAGGCGAGCTGGACATAGATGTGGGCGACGCGACGTGGGTGGAGGAGGAGACGGAGGATCTGTGGTTTGTGGAAAAGTACGTCGACGTTGTCACCGCCAACGGTACTGTAGGCCATACTAGGATTCGTGAATTGCGGTGCGGTGGAAAGGCCATTAGCCGCCTCTTCGTGCCACTATATTTGCTTAAGATCGGCGCCCTCGAAAACCTCACTCATCTGACCGTCCATCTACCATTCGATACCAAGTGGACAGAGTTTTTCAAGCTCGTATTGGCCGCGAGTTCGACTCTGACCACGATGTGCATCGAGTTCGGCGACTTTACTGGGTTCGGTACGTCGAGCGAGATTGAAAGCCGTATTCTCGAAGTTGGGACTCATCACAGATATATTCCATTCTCAGATCCAAGTTTCGATTTGTTCCCAGACACGAGTCCTACTCAAGACGTTACTGGAATGGAGCACGCTCTTTCGAAGTGTACACTCCTGGAAGACATCAAGATAGTCACCCCCCTACTTTTCTGTCGTTGGTATGACGAACATCGTACCGACTGGCTCTCGCCCATCCATACCCTGACTTTTATTCCAACGAACCAACTCCGCAGAGTAACTTTGGACATACAAGGTACTTCTGACAATGCGCACGACTTGGCGTGGGATCAACTCAAGAATTGGCTCTCCGGTCTCACTCACCTGGAGGAGGTGAACATTGAGCTTAAACAAGCGTTCGACCAACGTATCTGCCTTGCGTCCGAGATGGGTCAGTACAGGAGCGTATTTACTCCCCGATATATTTTACCAAATGGTGATACCATCGTGGACTCACTGGAGCTTCCGGATCCGTACCAAGTTGCCCATACATACGAGTATTGCGACAGTCATCGTCAATTTCTATTAGAGCAGAACGCTTGAATCAATGAGCTCGATACCTGGGTTATGCTACATGTACTGCTCTATACCTCAGAACATTGCCCAATCCTTGTCAAGTATACTATCTGATGCGTCTCATACTCATTCAAGCTTCGATTATTGTAAATAGCCTACCCTCAATGATATGATATTGATACATTGTTCAGCGCACTATAATATTACAGTTGACATGAGCGACTTTTGTTTTGTAAATTGAATGAACCAGAGATGACAACGCTCTCCTCTCCCAATAGCGAGACCCCCCATGCTTGATACTGTATAACCATTTCCATCTCAGCCGGTCAGCCTCACCCCTCCTGGTTCTCCAAGAAACCAATACCCGAATTTTTAATCTTCGAGATGAACGACTCGTACCACCTCACGATCGTCCCCATCGGTATCGCAACATCAGGCGTTAACGGCCCACCTGACGCGAACCCCGACAAATAGTTGAATAAATGCTTCACAATCCGCTCTGCGAGCACAGTCGCATCTGTGAAGGAGTTGTTCCTCTGAGCGACCTGGCCTTGTTGTAGCGAAGCGACTTCTTGCATGATTTGCGGTAGAGGCTCGATCGCTAGACCGAGAAGAGCCGTGACGCCGTGCAGGGAGACGTCTGCAACAGGGGTGGAGGCACCGCTAAAGACAGCTTGTGCGCTCGAGGAGCCTTGAGAGGAGAAATTTCCTCGGAGGCGGAAGATGGCGGAGGGTTTCTCATTCGAGAGCCTGCGTGTGTGGTCAGAACCTCGACGGACGATGCTTGGTGAATGTTAGGGGTTGTGCACTTACATTCCTAATAGCTGGAAACCCTTCCCTGGCCAAAATAGGTGTACTGTTGCTCCATAACCTTCCGGGAATGGCACTATGGTGCACGAGGTAGAATGAGGCAATTGTTACCGCTGTTCAATGTTGAACCACGCACCTGTTCCCAACAGAAATACACATATGTGGTTGATAGTCTCCGCTACAGGTAGTTCGAAGCAAGCATGCGTTTCGTCGATTTGCTGTAGATTCGTCTGCAGGAGACGGCCTGCCACACAACAGCCGAACATTGCAGGGAGTGTTGGATTGAAGGTTAGGGGTTTGATACGGATGACTGAGACCGTGTTACGATGATTCAGCTATATGTTGTCCGAGTTAATCAGGAGCTCGTTGAAGATGTGTGGTGGGTCGAGAACAAGACGAGAACGCGGGCGAAAGTTCGAGGAGGAGCCATCTCGTGGTGGATTCTGTGAAAGCGGCGGATCATCGATTCATCTGACAACTCCGAGGCTCTCAGATTTGCCGCCCGTGCCTTGGGTCAAAGATTAGAATTCAAAGAGTCCGTTGCAACTTGAAGTAACAAAGAAACTACATAGCAAAAACATTGTATCTCTAGACAACCAGAAGATCGGAAGGATCGAACAGGACATATAACTATCACGGTTCGTCCCAGAGCCAGAGGCTAGCAGAATAGACAAGTTCAACATTCAACGGGGCTCCCGTGCCCGATTAATCACTGACACGGGCACGGGCATTAGCAAGAGTATCGAGTAAATCTTTCAGTACGTCGCTATGGATCAAAGGTATGGTCAATCGCTGATATCAAGACGCAATGCGTGTACCTTCGATTACGCACATTGTGCTCGATAGAGGTGAATTGAGTTCATTTGGCACCGAGGGCTCCAGTCTGAGAAATTCATCAAGGAGATTCTGCGAGGACTATGAATTATTTGGTGCGCGTTAATAAATTTTTCGGATAGAATGTAGTTCGAAGGACGTACGGTCATTAGACTAGAAAGTATCGACGGATCCATGGGGCTGCCGGTCTCGTTGTTCACAGAAGAACTAACCACATCTAAGAGTGAAGTCACTCTGTTAATTAGACCTTGAATGATGTCTCTGAACCTGTTAATGAGTGATTCAAGAGCATCAGATCCCGGCGTGGTTAGATCGTTAGGGCCAACTTGAAGGGCTTCTATTAACGTGATACGTGAGTCAATCCCATGCACAGTAAGAGGGCACTGTGTCACGCACGAAGCTCATCTGTAGATGCAGCTATTTTTGCGATTAGATTGGTGACCGCATCACCAAGGGATGGGTCGAGTGACTCGACGGCTAGGTCTGCTGACACAGTAGCGTCGGTGCCTGCTGTGGGAAGGGTACTAGCAAGGGGAAAGAGGGCACTGAAGGCAATGACAGTGGCAATATATTTTAATAACATGACTTTGGCTTCTTGTTCCTGGTCGTCGTCAGAGGATTAGGAGTCCGCAGGGAATTGTGAGCGAGGTGGGAGGTCACAGTGACTGTTCGTCAGGATGAGGATTAATGGGTTGTTTCAACTCTCCATTTATACGCGAAACTTGGTGGCGCCTTGCTATCGTGGAATAAAGTGGTCCACCCATCTTGAATCATATGAGGAACTTCATAGTCGATTGCATGAAGGGTAGTCAGCAATAAATCGGCAAGAAAAGAGTTTAACGGGCATTTCAAGTTGGTGCTAAAGTCGAGGAGGCAGATGATGTGAAGCCACCATAGCACAACGCCACCGCCGTCGCGCACAACACTTCTCTCGCTCAATCGCTGCTAGGGACTTTGCCACCGCCGCAGATATGAAGGCCGTGAATTTCGCAGTGTGCTCCTGTCGTCAACGCAAGGCTTTCTCGCAAGACAGACGTCGGCTGACGCATACAATAGAGGAGAGACATGACAAGTCATTCTGTGGTTGTTGAGTACTACTAGCACTGGTGTGAGATGGTCAGGCGTTCAACTCACCCTGCAAGACAACCCGATGGGCAGTGGAACCCACGCGAGAGAGATGAAATGCAGCAATGCATGCACATACTGTACTTAGCAAACAGTGTGGGTTTCGTTGTGCCCACTGATATCTACCAATGCACTGCATCGTGCGGAATGGAGAAGTAATATTGATGCTGAGAATGTTTGACGTCGTCGAATAGGTACCGATTCCTAGCTGAACATCGCCTTGGACCTGACTTGCTAGTGTGCCTTCGCTGTGTATCGCCTGAATACCACTGGCATGATGCGCCGTTAATCGGAAACTATACGTCGGGTTAGGCACGTCTCGCCTTGCTACTGGTACCGACCTGCGCCCGAGACGCATATCCTCACTGCGAGCTCACCTAGGCCTTTTTGGAGAATTGAACGCCACGAGACTGACTTGCGAGGTTTTCCTGATCTTGCTATGCTGTTCGAGTTAATTAGAGACCTTTCGAAGGGTAACGCCAGTGTCAGTCTACTATAACAAGGCGAGAACGGAGGCAAACGTTCGAGGAGGAGTCATCTCGCGGTGGACTTGGTGAAAGTGACGGATCACCGATCCATCCGAGTCTGATCCGAGTCATGACAGCTCTCAGCGTTCAATGCCCAAATTCGAGATTAAAGATTCGTTGCATTATACAAGCGACACAAGTAACAAGCCACACAAGAACATGCGCAACTAGTTGATATTATTGCGCCTGATACACTGAGCCACATAGTATTAGACAGACGGAAGATTAGAAGGATCCCAGTCGAACATAACATGGGTTTGTCACGGCTCGTCTCCCACTGGTCTCAGAGTCTGGAAGGGTAGACAACTTCAAACTTCATCGGGAGCTCAAAGGTTTAGGTCCAAGTCAAATGGACAGTTAGGAACATTAGCAATAACGTATCCAAATTCGGCTGTGAGGCTATGGATAAAAGGTATGGTCAGTGCTTAATATCACGACACATGTGAGGGCCTTACGCACAATAAAATCGAACTGGACTTAGGTGGCACCCGCGATTTCAGTCCGCTGAGCTCGTTGAGGAATTTTTGGTTGGCCTATGCATTGTTCGGTGAGCTTTAGCAACTTTTCCGAGATGGAATGTAGTTCGAAAGACGTACGGCGATTAGACTGAAAAGTAAATCCGTGACGCTGTTGGGCAAGTCGTTCCCCGCCTCACAAAACTTTTCTGCCACATTTTTTGCATCGTTCTCGAGACGTCTGAATTCGGCTATGACCCTTTCAACGAATGGTTCAGCTCCCGGAGCAGTTAAATCGTTAGGGCCAAGAGATTCTATTGACGTGATACATGAGTCAGTCCTGTGCACAGCAGAAGGGCACTGCATTACGCACGAAGTTCATGCGTGCATGCAGCTATCTCCGCGACAAGATTGGTGACCACGTCGCTAAGCGATGGGCCGAGTGACTCGACGGCTGGGTCTGCTGACACACTGGCAGTAGCGTCGGTGCCTGCTGTGGGAAGGGCACTAGCAAGGGGAAAGAGGGAACTGAAGGCAATGACAGTGGCGATATATCTTAATAACATGACTTCGGCTTCTTGTTCCTGGTCGTCGTCAGAGGATTAGAAGTCCACAGGGAATTGTGAGCGAGGTGGGAGGTCACAGTGACTGTTCGTCAGGATGAGGATTAATGAGTGGGTTTCAACTCTCCATTTATACGCGAAACTTGGTGGCGCCTTAATATCGTGGAATCAAGTGTTCCACCCATCTTGAATCATGTGAGGAACTTCATAGTCGATTGCATGAAGGGTAGTCAGCAATGAATCGGCAAGAAAAGAGTTTAACGGACATTTGGTGCTAAGAGAGGAGACGGATGATGTGAAGCTACTATAGTAGCACAACGCCACCGCCGTCGCGTACAATATTTCTCTCGCTCGATCGCTGCTAGGGACTTTGCCACCGCCGCAGATATGAAGGCCGCGAATTTCGCGGTGTGCTCCTGTCGTCGACGCAGGACTTTCCCGGAAGTCAGACGTCGGCTGACGCACACAAGAGCGGAGAGACCTGATAAGTTGTTCAGTAATTTTCAAGTACTAGTAGCACTGATGTGAGATGTTTAGTGGCTCAACCCACCTTGAACAAATTCAGCCGATGAGTGGAACTCCCATGCCCCACGAGAGACGGATAATAAAATGCAGCGATGCATGAGCATAACGAATCTATGCATCTTTGTGTTAGGTGGTATCGATTATAATGCACTGCTCCATGCGGAATGGAGGAGAAGTAATGCTGAGAATGTTTGACGTCGTCGACGGTCGAACAGGTAGTACCGATTCCTCCATGAACGTTTGGTGTATCTTCGCTATGTATCGCCTGAATGCCATGATGCGCCGTTAATTGGAGACTATACGTCGGGTTTAGGCACGTCTCACCTGGCTACTAGTACCGACATGTACTCGAGACGCACTGGCATGTCGTCACTACGAGTTCACCCAGGCCTCCGTGGAGAACTGAACTCCCAGAGACCACTTGCAAAGTTGCCCTGGGTTTCAATATATGGTTCGAGTTGATTAGGATCCTATCGACAGGCTATTTCGGGTGAGGACATCGCGAGAGCATGAGCAAAGGTGCGAGGAGGAGCCATCTCATTGTGGACTTTCAAGTTGTGAAATTACTAACGGATCATCGATCCATTGTCTTTGCCGCCCATGCCACGAGGCTAGGTGATGCCTCCGTCCGACTCATCAAAACATCGGAGTAGGTATGATAGGTACTGTATTTAGATTTAGGAGTTGACTATGGTGAATTATACACGACATTAAAGTAACCTGAAAGTAATACAAAATACCATGATCCCTGAAGACCTTCGACTCTAATTCCGTCTGATGAGGAATGGACCGCCTGTCGAATTGCCCAACAACATCGCTACGCTGTTCTTTTGGTCGCCTGGAAGCTCGAGGAGCTCATACCTATGATACAAGATTACTCATCAGAGGGGAGAAATAAAAACCATTAGAAGTACATACTGTGTGCCACCGCCAGGTTGACCGAACCACTCCGCAATTGGGCCAGCGTACACTTCAAACGCCTTTACAACCTCGTAGACGTGGTACCCGTTCGGGTAATCCGACGCGTTATTACGGTTATTGTTCAGGTTAGCAGGCGGCAATGCCCTCTGGGTGTACGGGGCGCCCTTGGGACTCAGGAAGTTCCCAGTCTCGCCACCGAAACGATCGAGAAGCGTGCCTTTCTGCAGCCTGACGGTACCCTTGATACGCTTGCAATGGATATCCGTGACATAACCGCCAGTCTCTTCAGGATATCTGAACGACCCCTTCTCGTCTGTCCAGTTTCCAAGAAACTGTGCGGGACAGAGCCCTCCGAGACGATCGTAACTCTCGACAAGGTTGGCGACGGGGACCATGGAGGGAAGTTTGACCGGGCCAAGACGATAGTTACCGCAGAGGTAGACGTTTTCGTCATCCTGCTTGGGTACACCTTCGCAGTATGCGGAAGAGGAAGGCGAAATAGGACATGAGGGGTCTTCTGATGCAGGGTACCGCAGATATTCGGGACAAAAGTCCTCGCATGGGTTGCACTGACAGGGTTTATGGTTAAGGTATTGTCTGTGGGCGAATTCTACGTTTACCGACCTTGTTACCCACTGGCCATGCGGTAGCAACAGTTGCAAACAGGGCAGCCTTAACTGCAAGCGGAATGTGCATCTCGAAGACCTGTAGAGAAGGGAATGGGACACGAAGGTGAACGAGGAGGTCGCTGCCGAACGACGACAAAGCGAATCTCGCGAGGCTTTATACCCCCTCACACACAAGACTATTGACGTTCCGTGCATCTCATGACACAAGCTGACCCTGTTGAAGGTCATCTAGCATAAGCCGACTGTCCTAGAATGGTATCGGCGCGCGAAGTCTACGCCTTCAATATGACTTCTTACCCGAAGAAGGGCTCTAAGCGGTGATAAACGCACCGGAAGAAGACTCTGTGACAGCGATCTCGTTTGCGACGCCGGTCAACAAGTCGCTCCGCGTTAAAGCTGGCGAAGTTAACTGTTACAAGCGAATGGTAGCAGCGGGGATTGAGACATACCGTGTGGGGGCAAGCGCACATAATACTTGATGAATGCTTGGGCGACAAGAAAGTGCGACAGGAACTGGACAGAATGCCCTGAACAGACCCTGACACGTCAGAACCGAACTATATATTGTGACAAAGAAGTAGTGTTTCTTGTCTGTGTACAGGCTTCGTGAGGAAGAATCAGAAGTGAAGAGGTGAAGTATGAAGAAGTCTAAAATGATGCATGGTGTTTACACCACAAATAGAAGGCCCCTTAAGCTTTCAAGTTCGCCGATCAGGATCTGGAGCACATATCACCTAAGGACGACGTCTCAGGGCAGGATACGCTGAGCTGAAGAATAGTTACCACTTGCGTTGAAGACGTCTGCTGGATTGTGCGATGCGAACGAACGGCTGGAAACCGCGAGGTGAGGGGGTACATGGCCTCCTAGGAACGACGCTACAGCCTACATATATCCGTCCATGATGCATGTCAGTTGGATCGACATTCGTCTGTCACTGTCAGATTTAGCTAAAATGGTATGATGTGTTGTTGTTGCTTCTTGTTTGAAATCGTTTACCACAAATATACATAGACAAAATTCGCGGCGTTGTTTCGATGAAGATTGTGCAGTTCAAATCATATACCCTGTGAGAGGTCGATCAGTGAGTTCAACGTTCAACTTGAGCATTTGGACAGGTATTGGAGAGCGTGAGAGTTTACTTACGGTCCGTGAACCCTTTCACCGCTTTACGGACCCGGTACAACGTGGGGACGCTACGCAGTAGAAGGTTTGCTTCCTATCGTGGTCTCGTCTTCATGAGAAGGGCTTGTAGCCTAGCCATGGGTTGATTAGTTCATCGTAAAGCGTTATCTATATATCGAGGCCCTGTGATGCGGCTTCTAAGACCCAATGAGATGATAGCGTGTTATACACTCCCATGTCAAGATCGAGCTATTTGCTTATCCAGGTACTTCATTCCCCCCTCGTGTAGAGGTTGCTACATGGGGGTCCTACGGAGGTGATACCGGACGTCGAAGCGTTACGAGACTCGGGGAGATGAGATCGTACGGATGTGGCTTGTTTACCGATACTGGACAAGTTGTTGTAAAGGGCATACCTTGGTACGGTGGGTATGTCTCCGGTCCTTACGATAGCCTGTACTCCTGGTGATGAGCTATAGATCTTATAAAGAGCTGTAGTTGATAACTATGAATACAGATATGCACCGAGCGTTGTCCAATGCATCGTAGAGAATCTTGTGCTCCGTAGGCTGTGCTTGAAGGAGGACCGTGCGTGAAGTGATGGAGACTGGAATGGTCTGGTCTATCTCCGTCGCTGCAACAGATGTTCCACAGACGGCCGTGGATGTCATAGCTGTTGCAGAGCGTGCACAGCCCGAGGTAAAGGAAGCAAAGTGGGCCAACTGGTTTCTCGAAGATGGCGTTGATGGTCCTATAAGAATGCTATAGCCAAAATACCTCAGCGCGTGGGGAGGACGAAAATCGGGAGAAAGTGGCAGATGGGGCCCCGAATAGCATGCGTTGATTGGGGACACATTTCAAACACTTATCTCTGCTGCATCACCGGTCCACAGCTGCTGGCGTGGAGACAACCATCCTCGAGGCTGTTGGCGACAACGAGCTCGAGCTAATTTCGCCACAAGCTCACGAGTTGTGGTCTATTTGGTTAACTTCTAAATTGGGAAGCAAATGTGGGCGCTTCGTCACAGACGTCACACCGGGTGACTCGGTGACAGGGGCCGGTCTCTTAAAAGACTGAGCCAGACTTAAATCGCTATAAATCCCTCTTTTCTTTCTCTCCTTCATGTTGTTGTCCGACGTCCAGCAGCTTTCGCATTCAGCCTTTGCCAACGCCCAATAACGCACGCTTTCGCGTCGCGTGCGCACGGGAGCTCGTCTCCCAAGTCGCAACCCCGGCGTGCACAGCAATTTGTTTTCTCTCAACCTTTACAGCCATGGTACGCAGTAAAGCGCGAGCTATATGCGCGTTGATGCTCACGTATGCGCATATGTGCGCCTCATAGGTCCGTGTTGGCGATAAGAAATATGCCTGGTACGTCTCTACCGCGCCTCGAGTGATATGATACCCACTCTAACGTCCAGTATCTCTCGCAGCGAAACCTGCATTAAGGGGCACCGCTCCTCTACCTGCAAACATACAGACCGCCCTCTCTTTGAGATCAAAAAGAAAGGTCGCCCCGTCACCCAATGTGAACACTGCCGTGAACTCCGAAAGACCAAGCAGGTGCACGTTAAATGCATGTGCGGTGCAAAAGACCAGCCCCTGGTCTTAAATGAAGACTCTAGTCCTATCGCTGCTTCTTCCACCACCACGGTTGGAATATTTTCAAAGAAAGGTGATTTGTCTCAACATTGTGCTTGTTTATCGGTCCATGCTGAATAATAAGGTCTTTCGCGGGTTTGGTCTCGTTAGGTGGGAAGAAGGTTCCGGTGAGCGCCACGTTCCCCAGTGGGTTGCCTGAAACCCTGGGAGCGTCGGCCGCAGTATTGGACGGCTCCGACTCTGAGCCAGGCGCGTCCATTCCCTCGCCCGTTCAACTAACATATTCTGATTCTTAACCAGGCTCCGAGGTCCCCTGCATGTGCGATAGCATAGGAACATGTACCTGCATTACACCTCGGACGTCAGCCCGCACGAAGTCTAAACCGAAATCGCGCAAGAACTCTCGTGTCGAGCACGAGTTCGATAGGGAGTCGCAGCCGCGAATGAATCAGCCAGCTGCCTTGGTGGCGAGTGCACACGGTGCAGGCAAACGACCAGTTCTCCCCCGTCCCTCTGGTCCGTTGTCCGACCGTGCTTCTCCTCCACGCACAAGTCGCAGTCCCGGCGCCTCCCAACCTTCCCGCACACACCCCTCCGCCTTTAGTCCTTACGAGCGTGCCTATGAGTATGCACGTGGGACCGACGTCGGTGACGAGCTCCCGCCATCTCTCTACGGGTCAATTCCTCCGCAAAATCTCCCACCACCTGCCCTCCCTCTGCCTCCTTCTGGCTCGTTCACGGAAGGCCAGGATTCAGAGGACCTGCAGACACTCATGACCACATGGTTGGCCTCGCTCCAGCAGCAAGGGGGCGAAGGTGTTATGGAAGCGCCGATCACCTGCAACTGTGGGCCAAATTGCGCCTGCGCCGGATGCATCATTCATCAAAACGGACCGAACCCATCTCCCAACGCGCCCTCTTGCGTCAACCCGCAGACGTGTTCTTCGTGCATGGACTGCACCGCGATCAGCCTTACGCAGGAGAACCCAGCGATCGAAGAATGGTTCCGCAGATTGACCAGCTCCGGTAGCTTCTCCCCCCTCCAGAGTCCTCGCGCGCAGCAGTCATCTCTCGCCATGCCCTCTCCCATGTCTTCAAGTTCTCAGCTTTCACCTCAGCTCCAGAGCTTCGATCCCTCCCTTTGGCCCACGTACGCCCTCTGGCCGAACTTGCAAAACCAAGTCGCCAACGCCTCACCTCCCGAAGACGCATTCAGCACGTGCTGCGGTGGCCAGTGTCAGTGTTCAGCTGGCTCGTGTACCTGTCCCGCCGACTGCTGTGGCTGTTGTGCGGGGTGCACCTGTCCGAACTGCTCACACGAGGACAGGTCGATGGGGAGCGGGAAGACGCTGACGTTCGCCGTGTCTGGTGAGCGCGGTGCGTGTTGTAGCGGTGGTGCTAGACCTCGTGCCGCTTCCGACAGCAATCTCCCCTTAGGTATGGCGTATGGACAGCACCAGCAGTCTCAGGCGGGGCCCTCGAACTTGAGTCTCGATGCGCAGTTTGACTTCCAAGGCCAACAGCTCGACTTACGGGGCACGTACGAAGAGTGGGCAGCGTCAACCTCGGCATCGACGTCTATGGGAGTGCCCCGAGTATCGCTCAGCAGGGCTTCGTCGACGTCGTCACGTTCTTCGGGCAGCTCTTCGCATGATAACACCTCCCCTCATCAAGGTTCGGCTTCCCCCTCGCCCAACTATCCCAGTGTGCCTGCTCTTGGCTCGTGCTGTGCGACGTTGGAGGAAACCGATATCAGTTCATCGCGGCCTGCACCACGCAGCTCACCCAGCTCGCATGCAGGCTCGCCTATACCCTCACCGTTCACGCCTTCTATTGACCCGAATCTGGATCATCGGACGTTTACTGGCTCGATGTTTTGATGCTCTTCTCTTCTTTACTTCTTATATATCTGTTCTGTCGACGTTCTATTCTCTGTTACTTCCTGCGTCGTCAGTATATCTATGTGTCTTGATTCCACTACTGTATCGCAGTGCTGAGGCTGTTGTGCCCTCGTTGTTGTCTCCTTATGATAGTTGTAACGATGTGTCTACATATGTACTCGTGTGTACGTCGTAGTAAAATAAAGTAGTCATGTATTTGTATAGCAAAGAATACAAAGATACCAGCGTTCGTGGCATACCTGTGGCCCTGTGGGTGATGCAAACATTATGGTATTCGTCAACGGTACTATCGTAACTCCAACTACTATACAGCTTCACGATACATAAATATCAGTAGAGTGGTCTGGCTCCATATATAGCACGGAAAGTATAAATCCAGACCCTACGTAACTCATAATCATAAATACCCTCACCACTAGGCCTTATACTCAGCAAATGACCCAGATCTAGACGCAGAACCCGCGGGCAACGCGACCTGCTCCCCCTCCACCGCTGCTCTCTCTGACACGGACGAATCCAAATAGTACGAAGCCGACGTAAAATCCGTCCTTTGATGGAACACCACACGAGACTGCTCCGACGTGCCCAGTGCACCACTCGTATCAGTAGCAGAGCGTTCCTGTGCCCAATTATTCGTGCCGGCCCAGACGGTGGCGAAGACGACGCCGATGACGGCGATGGAGGTGTTGACGAGGACGATGTCGTTGATGACGAGGATGTCGAGGTCGCGGTAGACGACGATGATTTGGGCGAGAGAGAAGAGGACGGGGACGACGAAGTTGGTGGCTGCGACCCAGAGGAGAGCTTTGACTGTGTCTGCGAACGAACCTGAGGTGATAGGTAGATTATAGATCGACTGGTTAGTGAACGGCGTGAAGTGGTGAAGCGGTGAAGTAGTTGTAGGGAGGGTTATTTGAGAGGATGTTGTGTACGTACTTTCGGAAGTCTTGTGGGATATCACGCGGTTGTGTTGTCTGTTGTGAAGAGATAGTTTGTAAAGGAATCCTGCCGATGCGTATCTACACACGGCCATAAAACGTCGTCGTGAGTCGATCAAATACACACGAGGACGAGATACGAATATGATTAGAGTACTTACGTATTATCGAACAGCTGTGCAAACCACTCGATCTTGAGATACGGTGCGTGCTCCCATATCTGGCCTATCAAAACATTGGCCGTTGCGGGATCCTTGGTGGCATCAGCCAGTGCTTTGATGAATAAAATTAGGTTGATGATCCGGGCTATCTTGAGGAGGACGGGGAGAACGAGGATGTAGCCGAAGACTTTCTTGCCAACGGATGAAGGTGGGTATACTGCGACGAGGCGGACGAGGAGGATGGTGTCGACGAGGATGGACTGTACTGCGCCTAGCACGCCGATAGCGATGTTGAACGAAAGAGGTGTAGGGTGTAGAGGTGCAATCATGGTTTGTATCTGGGGCAGTATGGTCATCAATAGCTTTCTTTTCAGATACTGTAGCAAGCAAACACGTACCGTCTGGTAGTCAATAAGACCACCTACCGCGAGTGCAAGGAGGATGGTGAACACATTGAGAAGGAATATAGGTCTTCGGCGGCTTCGTGAGGTAGAAAAGTACAGCAACGCAGCGAGGAGGACGACAAGTATGATCGAAAACGAGTGAGCAATGAGGAGATCCCGGACCGCTATCCTTACAGGCGCGATGTAATTGAGGCCAGGAGGGGGGGGAGGAGGTACCCCAGGAATTGCACGCACAGGCAGGACATGCAACGTCTTTGGTGCCATGGCGGACGGTCGGTAAGTCTGGGAACAGGACCTGCAGAAACATACTCGTCAATGTCAGGGTTATTATAGCGTACCTCGGGTCTCATGAACTCCACGATCACAGCAATTAGTCGAGCCCTAAATGGAAAACTGGAGAAGGTACCGTCAGAAAACAACATATCTATAGGCGCCGCCATCGCCGTCGTGGCGTATGGCTGATCTGGATCAACCTGGCGCTCGACCCTGTCGATCTGGCGTTTGGGCATATGCATTAGGAAGTCATCCAGGGCTCCTCTTGCATGTGCCTTGTATCACGAAGCTCAGATCCGTCAGAGCTGGTATATAACTTGCATGTAGCGTAGTCGCTTGCACACCAATCCCCCTGCCAGAGACAACGTCGTGAGTCATTGCCAACAGTCAAAAGAGACAGAGAACCTCCAGTCAACTGACCGTTCGCTCCCAGGGATCACATTCAACAGTCAGGATGACGACCATGCGCGCACGGATGACGGAGTTCATAGAGAACTTGCAGGCTGATATCGTCGCTACCTTGGAAGGTATCGATCCGGGGGCTCCTCGTTTCCACAAGCGAGAGTGGGATAGGGCGCAAGGAGGCCGCGGCGTATCGTGCACCTTCACAGCCCCAGATCATCCGGATTCGGTCCTGGAGAAGGCGGGCGTGAACATCTCCATGATACATGGTAAATTGCCACCGCCTGCGATCAAGCAGATGGCCACAGAGCATTCCTCGCTCGCGCAGAAGGCTGAGCAGAGCGGGACGTTACCTTTCTTCGCCGGGGGCATCTCCCTCATTGTCCATCCCCGCAACCCCAGCGTGCCCACCGTGCATGCCAACTACCGATACTTTGAGATCACCGAGGCGAGCGAGGAGGACGAGCCAAAGGTGGTCGCATGGTGGTTTGGCGGGATTACGGACTTGACGCCAAACTACCTTTTCGAGGAGGATGTCGTGCATTTTCACCAGACTCTGAAGACTGCGTGCGATGCTTACGGGACGCAGTTATACCCTGCCTTCAAGAAATCGTGCGACGATTACTTCTTCATCAAGCATCGCGGTGAACATCGAGGTGTTGGTGGGATCCGGTTCGACGACCTTTGCGATGAGAATAATTCTCTGTTGACCGATCCTTCTGCACCCCGCCCTCGGAGCGCAGAAGAGATCTTCGAGTACATCAAGACCTTGGGCAACGCGTTTCTGCCTTCGTATCTCCCCATCTTATCTCGGAGACGGGACACACCGTCGGACGAGCGGAAGCGGAGATGGCAGCTTATCCGACGCGGACGATACGTCGAGTTTAATCTGGTGTATGATCGTGGGACCAAGTTTGGACTGGCGACGCCTGGGGTTCAAGCTGAGAATGTGCTGGTGAGCATGCCTGAGACGGCGAGATGGGAGTACATGTCGGAGTTGGGAGCCGAGGGAGAGGATACGGAGGAGAGTAGGATGGTTGAGGTGTTGAAGAAACCTAGAGAATGGGTTTGATGAATGAGCTATGGAGATAAGACGCTTATCAGATTATTTTGCAGGGTTTTATGCGGTGCATCTTGTGCCATGTATGTAGCGATACCAAAGGGTTATTGTAAATTAGTGACCGATTGAAAGGAAAGATAGACAGACATCGATGCCCATCACAGTATCGTGATCTGAAGGCTCCTGTGAACACGCCTGTACAAGTACTTACTGTCACACCAGTAGGTAAGAGATCAGACAAGCGCCTGGGAGTGGTCTGGGGTCCCGATGGCCACTGGCCATGCAGTTTGCTTTAAATTTCTGCAAGCATCGAGTATCGAGTGTGGTCTACCTCGAACATATTTCTGTTGGAAAGCAAACTATATCGCTGCGGATGAGTACTGCAAGAAGGGCTTTAGGATGCCGAAGTCCTTCATGACCCTAAATAGTAGGATTTGCCTCCACGACCAAGGTTTCGAGACATCCTCGGAGATGAAGCCTCGAAGGAGACTTGCACTCACCTTCCACCTTCCACGACGAGTCTCAGACGCACGGCGAAATGAGCTCTCATCATCACTCGCTGAACGTCCGAGGGCGCAAACAACGCGGAAGACAACGGGGCGCGGGGAGTTACGCGGCAGCCCGCAGATTATAACAGTTGCCGCGGTGGCAGAGATTTGGCAGTGACTCACCCTCGTCGACAGTCCACGGTCAACCACAGACCGACACATCAGCAGTCCATATTCCAAAAACCGCTGTTAACGCGTGCAGTGACTAACAAAAAAGTGCTCAGATGACCCGGGTTTACGGAGGAGGTCCTTCGAGGCTCTTCTCAGCCGCGCGACTTTATAACCCTCCTCAGTTCAGCCACCGTCTCCCCCATCTCGCCCGTCTCTCGCACACCATGACACAGCACCTCACCGTCAACGACCTCAACCCCGCCGTGCTCAACGTGCAGTATGCTGTCCGTGGCGAGCTCGCGATCAAGGCTGAAGACCTACGCAATAAGCTCGAGGCGGGTCACGAACTGCCCTTCAAACGGGTCATCAACTCGAACATCGGGAATCCTCAGCAGAAGGGCTTGGACCAGCAGCCGCTGACGTTCACGAGGCAGGTGAGTACATCGTGCTGGTTGTGTTACGTTGTGGGCGGTGCGGGGAAGTGTGGGGAGGTCGGGTCGACTGCTCGTTATGCGGTGGGCGTGGTCCCGACTGGGCCAGACACGACTGTGTAGCGCTCAATGTACACTTGTCCTCCAGGTGGCAGAGACATGAGGCTGCTCGTGCCTTGCAGCCGTAGACATGAGCCTTGTCAACTGTCGGTGCGATTACCGGAGGGCCCTCATGTGTCCTGGTCTTGGTCTGACGCCGGCTATGCTGTGTGGACGCATTCCTTCACACCTCGTATGTGGGATAGCAGTTCGAGCAGAGCGAAGTCATGGTGGCCAACGTGTCTGCAAAGACGATTGGTCGTTCGATGCGCCATGCGATGCTACTCCACACTCGTCGTGTCCCGCTCACAACAACAGAGATGCAATATACTGATGGCACTTATCCCAGGTTGCTGCGTTGATGGAATACCCCCCTCTCGCTGAACTTGTCAAGGACAAGTGGCCCAGCGACGTACTCGCGCGCGCGAAGGAGCTACAGGAAGAGATTGGTTCTATAGGAGCATACTCACACAGCAAGGGCGTCCCTCTTATTCGTAAACATGTCGCACAATTTATCGAAGGTTAGGCTTACCATCTTCGACATCCGAATGTTACTTACAACAATTTCAGAACGAGACGGATACCCAGCCGACCCCGAAGACATCTTCCTGACTGCTGGTGCATCTGCTGGTGTATCATTACTTTTGAACGTCCTCATCACACCTCACCAAACCGGAATTCTGATACCTATACCCCAATACCCCCTCTATACCGCCACCCTCGCCCAATTCAACGGCATTCCCCTCCCCTACCACCTCTCCGAGCCAGACGGCTGGTCAACGAGTCTCGCAGAGATCGAGTCCGCACTTGCCGAGGCGGAAAAGAAAGGCGTCAAGCCCCGCGCTCTCGTGGTCATCAACCCAGGCAACCCCACCGGCTCCCTGCTCGACGAGACAACAATGGAGAACGTCGTCCGCCTCTGCGAACAACACTCCCTCGTCCTGCTCGCCGACGAAGTCTACCAAACGAACCTGCATAGCCCACACACCCACCCCTTCCACTCCTTCAAATACATCGTCCGCAAAATCAACTCCACCGTCCCTCTCGTCTCCTTCCACTCCATCTCCAAGGGCGTCAAGGGCGAGTGCGGCAGACGCGGCGGGTACTTCGAGTGCACCAATATCTCCGACGACGTCCGCGCCATTCTCTACAAGATGGTCTCCGTCGGTCTGTGCCCGCCCTTGTCCGGACAGATCGGCGTAGACTGCATGGTCCGCCCGCCAAAGGAAGGCGACCCGTCGTACCCGCTCCACAAAAAGGAAACCGACACGATCCACGCCGCCCTCGCACAGCGCACGAAGCTCATGGCCGACCGTCTGAACCGTCTGCCCGGCGTGTCGTGTGTGAATTCTCCGGGGGCGCTGTACCTCTATCCCAAACTGGAATTGCCCGACGGTGCTGTGAAGGCGGCGGAGGAGCAGGGGAAGACGCCGGATACGCTGTACGCGTTGGAGTTGTTGGATGAGACGGGGATATGCGTCGTTCCGGGGAGTGGGTTCGGACAGAAGGACGGGGAACATCATTATCGGTTGACCTGCTTGTGTCCGGGCGTGGAGGAGTATGTGAGCGCGTTGGAGAATTTCCATGAGAAGTTCGTGAAGAAGTATGGTGGGCTGTGAGCAATACTTTAGGTTCACTTGTTTTGTTACCTGCTGTACCCAGTTTGTGGTTGGATGGTTGTCATTCTACGATATACGTCTCACCTCAGGCATGCCAATACATCATGATATGGCTATGACGGAGATGGATAGTCGAACAAATGCCGCGATTTTATTACTGAGAGAATAACGAAGCCCATAAATCTACATAGCACAACATGATTCATGGAGGGGACAGCAACTTCTAGGGTTCAAAAGGACGAGAAGAGGTAAGTACCATGAGATAATCGTCGGCCATACAACAAATAGTGGGAAAGTCGCGTAGGGACCAGATATAGGTAGATAGTCTGAGAACGTCGTGATTCGTGGGTGGATAGCGTGTTCCTGGCATGCAGTAATCTCAGGTCATGTCGCGATGCATGGAATACATGAGAAAAAGAGAAGAGGGAAAAGTCAAGGGTGGTATGCTTGGACCTTATACCAGACGTCACGCGTACTCTTCACTGGCGTGCTCGAGCGTTCAACCTCGGAGATGAAGGCAAACGCGAGCAAGATGAGCTCCGTGAGGAAGGTGCCGACAAGCGAGCGACGTAGTCACTTCGTACGGCCGAATTGGTGACTGCGAGTAGTACGTCCGGTGGGGAAGTTCGACAAACGTCTGTCTAGGCCAATTTGAATGACTGCGCTTGAAGTGAAAGGCGGTTCACAGTCTACCCTATGGTGTGGCGGCTCGGTATCTTTGAACGGATATTTGGTAGTAGTTAACCGGCAAATATGTATGTCAATAGTTGATGTAACCGTGTTCCGTCTCTGCATCTGTAGCGATTGTCGGTATTCAGTTGAGCTGTGATATCTAGGAAAGACGAACGACATGAACGTACCTCCTGGCAACTCGTTCAGAGTCTCGAAGTCTGCTGCTGCTACTCTTGAGTAGTAACCTTTCTTTCGGTAGTAGAACAGACCAATACGGCCATTGAGCTTGGACAGTGCTGCACGTTGAGCCTGCATGAACAGGGTCAGGTGAACGTGGTTTTGAAATTTCAGTTGCAGTCGCATGAATCCTTCTTGTTCGGCGCATATCTCTACTATGTCTTTCCAGGGGTAGGTAATAACATGCTGTATTCTGTCTGTGGGAGAGTCGCCTAATGTAGAGGGCATCTCGGTGAGTAGAAAGTTCTGCACCGTGACATTAATACATAGCATAGAGATGTGATCAATCGCTAGGATACGGCCACTAGGTCCGATAAAGTCTGCATGGCAGAATAGCAAGACCAAGGTATGGTCAGGCACGTCCAATGTGCTCCATATCTGGCATATTTTCTTCACGCCTACACAAGATGATAAGTATGCATTCAGCATGCGATCAGCAACCTAAATCAATAAACGAGCTATCCACTAGTACTCACTGGCTACGCGGTCTTTGAATAATGTGGCCCAGTCAGGCTCATCCAACCTGGAAAAGGCGATGTCGAGCCTTGGTACCTTGCCACTGGTGCCTCGCGTTAAGAGTGTACAGATCCCAAGAATGGCCCGCTGAGCAGGCGATAGAATCCGCCGAATCTGCTTCCCTGAACGCTGCAGAATGCGGCGGTAGGGCGTGGCAAAAGCGAGCCAAGCCGCTTCTGCGATATGCTCTGAATGTCGTATTGAAACATGGAAGCAGTGTTCTTCTTGTATTTCCAACGGATCGCCTGTGAGTAGATTGCTCTCGAAACGTGTCTGAGGGTCCCATATGACGCCGTCAAATGTGATACTCGGACTACAATCTAGGTTTATAGAGAGGGCGAGTCTGCCGGTAAGGGATACGAGATCATGAGGAGTTGCAAAGTGTGCGTTGCCGATTGTGAGTTCCTCGCAGTGGAGACAAGATGAAGGAGGGGTTCGAGGGAGACCAGAAAATATGCGGCGATATGTCAGACACTGCGGTGGTATAGCTTCATCGGTAGAGTGGAGATCGTTGATTTCGATGAAGATGCCAACATTTCTTCGGAACAGAAATAGAGAAGGCTGCATCTGAAGAAGATGAATCCACGGCCGATCTCCTACACGCTGCTCCAGAGTTGCAACCCGAACATGGTTCGAGATAGGCTGGAATATCTTCGGCGTGCTTGACACCAGCAACGAGAATGCTCGCATATCCTCGTAACTTTTGATCCAAACGCGCCCAAAGAGCTCCTGGCGGCATATTTGAGCCCAGTAAACACAAGTCAGCGAGCACGCTGTGACATTCTTGATGGCCTCTTTTCGATTTGGCACATTTATCCTTGGATTGACCATCAGCCAAGCGTCCTCACACACATCGTCAAGGATGCGCTTGAATAGTTCAGGTGGTATATCGGCCCCAGTGGCCATGAGTGGCGTGTGGCGAGTCTAGAGAGGACAGTGACTAGAATGACTGATCTATGCCGTTGTGCGTGTTTTCTGGGACTTACTGGGAGGATGGTGGTAAGCGACAAGGAGGATCTGAGGCAAGCACCGCCGCTATCAGCCTATAAGACTCTGAGGCTGTGGCAGTACTTCCTACTGCCCGCAGAAGGAGATGAACATAAAAATGCAGTGTCGATCCTAATAGCACCTCTAATAGGTATATGAGTACGCTGATCTAGGTTCGAACATCCGGCTGTACAAAACCATATATAAGTAGTGAGCTCGAGAGATCATGATCTATACATTACTTACCTCATTCGTCATGCGTCACAGTTGGGAGTAAATATTCGAATATACGGCCCACACGGAAATGGTTAGTCTGCTTCCAACAAAGATCGTGATTTCAATAAGTGCTGAGAGAAAAATAAAGCCCATGAATTCTTACATAGCACTTGAACAAGGCTACCATCATGGTATACAGTGAGAAACTCTATGAATCGAAAATAGGTAGATAGTCTGAGAGTGTAGTATCTATGAGTGAATGGCGTGGGCCGCCAGGCATGCGGTGCCTTTGGGCAATGTCGCGACACAATGTGTAAGAATACGCGAGGGGGGGAGAGTGTGACTGGACTTAATGACGAGATCGAGGGTCGTGGCCCATCATGTGCTTTACTGGCGGGCTCGACCGGCGCAACCGTGGTAAACCTCAGAGTAGGATGAACTCCGTGAGGGAAGATGCCGGCAAGTGCACAAGTGAGTGACGTAGTGACTTCGTACGGCTGAATCAGCAACTGCGAGGGGTGGGGAGTTTCTATGGATGTCCGTTTCGACTAATTTGCATGACCCAGTTCGGAGTGAAAGGTGGTTCACAGTATGTCATATAAGATGCTCATGGTCAAAACGTGCAAGCGGATGTGAATTGAATCTTTCAACGGACCTTCGGTGGGAATCTACTAACAAATGCAGATACTGCTAGTGCCAGTAACGCGAAATGTAGCCGTGTTCACTCTGTGCGTCTGCAGCGATTGCCAGTGAACAGTTGAGCTGTGTAAGCTGGTGAAGAAAATCAACATGGGCGTACCTCCTGGCAATACCCTCAAAGTGTCGAAGTCAATCGCTACCACCCGAGAGGGGTATCGGCCGTTAAACAAACAAATACGGCCATCCAGCTTGGTCAGTGCTGCACGCTGAGCCTGCATAAACTGAGCCATATCATCGTAGCTTCCGAATGTCAATTGCAATCGCATGAATCCTTCGTGTCCGGCGCATAACCCTACTATGTCTTCCCAGGGGTAGGTGATAGCGTCTTGCATTCCACTTGTGGGAGAGTCGCCTGATGCCGAGGGCGTGTCCGAGTTAGGCTCGGCGGATACGTTGTACACATTGATACACAGTATAGATATGTGTTCAATTGTGAGTATAGGACCACTGTACCCAACAATGCTTGCATAGCAAAATTCCAAGGACAAGCAATGATACGCTGTAGCAGACCCACTCTCTGTGTTATGCACGTTACATATTTCCTTCACATCTACATGGAGTATATGTATTATTCAGCATACCGTGACCGTATGGAACCAAATGAACAAACAGGCCACTCACTGACTATGCGTTCGTTGAATAAGATGGCACGACTAGGCTCATTGGAATACGAGATGTCGAGTCTTGGTGCCTTGCGACTTGAACTGGTGCCTCGTGATAGGAGTGTACAGATCCCAAGAATGGCCCGCTGAGCAGGCGGTAAAATTCGCCAAATTTGCTTCCTCGAACGGTGCAAAATGTGGCGAAAGGGTGTGACAAAAGCGAGCCAGGCTGCTTCTGCGATATGCTCTGAATGTCGTATTGAAACATGGAAGCGGTGTTCTTCTTGTATTTCCAACGGATCGTTTGTGAGTACATCGCTCTCGAACCGTGTCTGAGGATCCCATGTAATGCGGTCAAATATGAGACTCCAAGCTAGGTCCACGGATGGGGCGAGTCTACTGGTGAGGGATACGAGATCATGAGGAGTTACAAAGTGTGCGTTGCCGATTGTGAGTTCCTCGCAGTGGAGACAAGATGAAGGAGGGGTTCGTGGGAGACCAGTGAATAGACGGCGATATGTCAGACACTGTGGTGGTGCAGCTTCATCGATAGAGTGAAAATCACTGATTTTGATGTAGATGTCAACATCTCTTCGGAACAGGAATAGAGAAGGCTGCATCTGAAGAAGATAAATCCATGGCCGATCTCCAATTCGGTGCTCCAGATTTGCAGTCTGAACATGGTTCGAGATAGGCTGAAACCTCCGCGGTGTGTTTGATACCAGCAACAAGAATGCTCGCATGTCCTCGTAATTCTTGATTGATACATCTTCAAAGAGTCTCTCGCGGCAGACGTGAGCCCAGTACATACAGACTAGCGAGCACGCTGTGACATTCTTGATAGCTTCTTTCCGATTCGGCACACCCATGTCTAGATCGAGCAGCTTCCAAGCGTCCTCACACACATCGTCGAGGATGCGCGCGAATAGTTCAGGTGGTATATCGGCCCCCGTAGCCATAAGCCGCGTGTAACGAGGTTATCTAGAGAAGACAGTGATTAGAATGATTCATCTACGCCAATATGCGTGTTTTTCTTTGACTTACCGGAGGTATATGTTAGGGCGGGAAGTGTTTCCGCTCACACGAGCGAAGAGGGAGCGTTGGCAAAGCTTGAGATGAGGGTAAGAGGCAAGATGCGTCTGGAGAGAACACCGCCGCACAGGGCCTAAAAGAGGCCGTGGCAGAGCACTTCTTACTGATAGCGTCAGGGGATGTCCTCACGTACTGTTGATCCTGATATGAGTACCCTTAACGTTGCCTTCGAATATCCAGCTTTGCAAAAGTATATATAGCGAGAGATTTACGCAGTGCTTACCTCATCTCTCACAGTTGGGAGCTCGAGTCAGTATTCGAATCTACGGCCCATACAGAATCGACAGTCTGCTTCAAACAAAGATCGGGTTTACAATAAGTACTGAGGGAAAGACAAAGTCCATGAGTTCTTACATAGCATAACAAGGATGGATGTACCAGGGTTTCTACACAGTAATGACAGCAAGTTCTAGGCTTCAAAGAGTCCAATACAGTAGTACGCGAAGAGGAATCATGAGGATCGTCGTGCTATACAACAAATAGTGAGAAACTCGCGTAAATATCAGAAATAGGTGAATAGTCCGAGAGCGTCGTGGTTCGTGGGTGGATAGCGTGTGCCAGGCATGCGGTGCCTTGGGTCATGTCGTGATGTATGGATGCATGAGGATCGGCGAAGGGGAGCAGAGAGCTCAAGGATGCGCCCGAACTTTACGACGAGGTCGACGAATGTGGTTCCCGTCGTGCTCTTCACTGGCGTGCTCGACAGGAGCAGCGGTCACCTCGGAGAAGAGGGCGAACGCGAGGAGGATGAAGATGCCGAACACCGGGATCGTGAAACGCATCGTGGGGCGTGGTGTATGTGGTGTTGTATTCGAGTTTCGTCAAACACAAAGCGACGTTTAGTCTGGATCTGTGGATGGTAGAAGGAGCCCATTGTTCAACCAACTTGTCACCCGCGTTAAATTTCGCGTGAGTTATGACGTACAGTTAGATAACTGAAGGACGTTTGGAACCTCCCGAGACTAGCTCTTCACTGGGTATACAGCGCCTGATGCGTGCTTGCCAGCAGCGATGGCGGAAGAGGAGAACAAGGAAGTGGGAGGGAAGGGGTGGTGGTGGTCGAACGAAGAGTTTAAGGCGCAGTAGGTGGCAAGCTTATGTGATCTAAGCGCGCGGCGAGAATAGCCTGAGTGCACAGCGGCGGGGAACAGCCTCGTGTGAGACGGGTGGAGCAAACCGCTAACGGCGTGGAATCCGGTATATCGTGGATTCGAGCTCTTATATATGAAGTGCCGCTGTGAACATAAATAGGACGCGGGACACGTACGCATGGAGGAGGGTCAGGTGCAGAGGTAAGTTGTCGGCGTAGCGCGAGTGACACACCGTCCGCTCGGTAGCTTCTACCTCTCGGTTCCTGAAGCCTTCAGGGAAGTTTTGCGACAGATAGCTATATTAGAATACACATTGATTTGACGGGCCACATGACAAAAATACAGTATCTCCCAAGATAGACGATCGCCTCACAGAGGCCAAGAACACGGAACAGTTTCAACTCAAACTTACAACTGCAGATTCTCAATGCACAACTCATCCCTCGCCTGATCATCCTCAGTCCTCACCATCTGATGCCACGATACCACCTTATTCTTCAGCTGGTCCCCAGCCAGACCCTCTACGAACCTCTTGTACGCTACCGCCCTCCCAAAGTCGATGAGTCTGAAGCTCGGCGTCTTCTTCGACCTCTTCTCGGGAGGCGCGGTGAGAGGCCCGGGTTGAACGAGGATGTTCCGGACGAAGAACGAGTTCTGCACAAACCCGGCGTAGTGCAGGCGTACCATCATCGAGTAGCACTCAGACCTATGTAGAAGGAGTTCAAAAAACGTCAGTGGTTTGACCGAAGGAGTCTGTATTTGACATTTTACGACGTACCGCATGTCCACAGTAAACTTGGCAGGATTGACTGGCTCCCCGCACTCTTCCATGAGCAAGATCGGGCTGGGAGCGTTCAGATCCTTCTCCTCATACATCACCTCCTTCCCCTCCTTGATCTTGATCGGAACGTAATACCCAAAGAATTTTGGTACGACAGGCCCGACGGGGACAGGATGCTTGATCGGCGTCACCAGATTATACCCACACCAATCTTCGCTGAGATGCCTGGGGAACGCGTCGTACGTCCTTCCTTCGCGCTGGAGGAGGTATCGAGCGTTCTCGGAGCGGAAGGCGGATTTGGCGGCGACGACGACGCGGCCGTTCCGTGAGTGTGCGGAGAGAGGCTCTGGGAGCGTCAACGGTGCGTGATGTACGAGGGAGTGGTGGCCGACACCGAAACGGTGAGTTTGAGCGAGATGGAGGTGGGCAACGCGGGGAGGACTTGAGTCGGTCTCATTGGCGGATGGGTCTCGTGGAAGCTTAGGGAAAGTACGCTTGTAGACTATCGTTTCTTTCCTACTGGTATCGCGCTTACGATATCCATAGGAAGACAGGTCAGCGGAGGTAACAGCGTTGGGATCGTGTACGTGAACATAATCGGGATAGTACTCGATCGGAAGAAACTCCTCGAGCTTGGGGATGTCTTCGACTGAATAGGGCGAGTCGAGAGGGACCTTTGTCTTCTCCGTAAGTGCGTCCATCGGAGCAGGAGTCACTCGAGCAGGCGTGGAAACTTGTTCTTTCGTGTCGCCATGAGACTTCTCGACATTTGCAGTAGCTGTAGAGTCCTTGGAGGCAGAGGCATTAGTGCCGTCTGCCATGTCGACGTCGATATCAGCCGCAGATGACTCAGTTTTGGTGTTATCGCTCGTCGCAGACGTAAAAGCGATTACTGTGTCTGCCTTGGAAGAGGGGTCATTGTCCACGCTGGATCCACTCATGTCTACATCAGAGGTTGGAGCGGTTTTCTTCTTGTTAGGCGCAGATGTGGTCGACTTAGACGAAGGGCCTGCCTTGGAAGACGAACTAGCACTCGTAGACTTCTTCTCTCCCTCAGGTATAGGCAAAGACGGTCCACCGAGCGCATCTAAAGCGTCGTCGTCCAGTGCAGTAAGGATATGAACTCCAACCGCATCCATCTGCATCGTAGTGAAGGGGTACGGGTGCATCGTCTTCAAGGGAACTTCTACTCCCTCAGGAATACCCTCCAGCATCTCCTGACGAGTAGCCGGTGCCCACAGCATCGTGTATCTGCGACCGGTACGGTCCTTGACAGGATTCTTGGGATCATTGCGGACCCACGCGCCATCGTTCTCGACACCAATCAATCTCTTCACCAGCTGCTCAAACTCATGATCGATCTTCGTCATCTCGACCACCGTCCCGTCGTCGTCGCGATAGTTGGGCTTATAGTCCAGTCGAGCGTGCACCTCGCACCCAGGGTCGATAATCCCATACTCCTCCTTGACTCGCGGAGTCTCCCACTTCTTGAAGTTCTTGGGCACCTTGAGCAGCGGCCACGCATGATGCCGACGAGGGTAATGCACATCATCCGGATGGTCGAACTCGCGTTCGTCGTAGTTCTCTCCGAGGTTCTGTATCATGCTGCGAGACCAGATTGTCATGATGTTTCGGCCGGGGATGCGCTCTATCCAGAAGAAGTCGTTCAAATCGTGTCCCCAGATGAGTCCGCTGGGTGTGCGAACACCTATCGGGCCAGGCTTCTTGAGGAGAGAGCCATTGGGATCACGAATCCACTGTTTCGCGACGTAGCGAGTGCGGCCGTCGGGCTGAGGGGGGAAGGCGTGCGTGAAGACTGGCATGATCTAGACAACGTGGTGTGAGTGAAGAAGGTGAGGCTGATCGTGCAGGTGGGGGTTTATATATATACTCACTGAGACGCCCTAAAACATGCAGCCACAGATATCCTGCATCGATCAGTTAAGGTCATACGTATACAGCTTCCTGCATAGTCAGGGCCAAGGCCTTACAATTCTGTTGCCAAACCTATATGGTGTTAATAAGATAATACCTGAGGTTTGTTAACAAACCTTGAAGAGTGGGCTTGCTCGGGTTTGGAAACAGTTAATTTCCCATCAACACGAAGCAAAGGCCCTTTGTAAACGTGGCCAAGACGACATGGCCGTCGCAGAACAACAAGGCCACACGAGTCGCGCCACACACAGGGCAGTGGGCGGGTCAATACCCACGGTCACATGCTACAACCGCCCGCGAAATCGCGCGGTTTATTGGCCACTGCATTATGGTGACTGCCATTGTCAACAGCCGGCGTAGAAGACTGTATTTGTGCAGCAGTTTACTGTCGAGAAGAGCGCAGCAAAATGGCTCCCTGGTAAGTACTAAATCAAGTGCTGTGCAAGATGTTAGTCAAAATTTTGTAGACTCGAGACTCGGAGGAACAGGTAACGTTAAGTATTGGATTGTTACGCCAAAGAGCGTAACGTAGATAAAAAATTCGAGCTTCAACGATAGTCTGAATGCTGGGACTGCTCTAACTCCAGTGGCGAGCTCGCCCATCTCAATTGGTGCGTCACCGCTCGCGAATACCCACGGCATCGCCTTCAACTCTACTAATACTTAACCAAGCCAGTCAAACTCATATTGAGTTGTCTTACTAATCTATCAGGATCAACACCATCATGATATTTTCAAGTACGTCTTCCATGTTGATAGTGGGAAGTACTGCCACAGTCCCTTATATGTGTCCTTGCGGCGGTGCTCGCCTCAAACGCCTCTTGCCTCTTACCCTCATTGCAGGCTGAATCGACGCTCTCCTCTCGCATTGTGAGAGCGCACACTCTTCCCATAACAACGCACTTGTCCCTCGAGTAAGCTCAAGAGAATCAACACGCTGGCATTGAATATTGATGAACAAATCTCGTTACTACCTTCTCCAAAGCCACCCACAGCTCATGGCTACTGGGGCCGACATACCTCCTGAACTATTCGAGTATATCCTCGAGGCTGTGTGCGTCGATGCTCCACAACCCTGGCCCAAAGAGGATGCGCCGAATCGAAAGGAAGCCATCGAAGCTGTCACAGCGTGCTCGCTGACCTGTGTCTACTGGGCTCAAATCTGCCGCCGAATGCTCTTTTGGAACGTTTGGATCAGGAGTTACGAAGATATGCGGTCATTCTCATCGCTAGTGGCAAGCACGCCGCAAAGGTTCAAGCCTATCTCGGACCATGTTTTGCATGCAATTTTCGAACAACGCGTTGGAGATCGGGTGTGGATCCATCTTCCTCGGATGCAGCCTTCGCTATTCCAGTTTCAAGAAGATGTTCAGATCTCGGTCGCTATCACAGATTCCGACTCTAGCAATGAAGATGTAGCACCACAGTGGTCGACTCATCGCCGTCTTTTTGCTGGTCTCCCTCGAATCCCTCCGACCGTTTGCCTTAGATGCGAAAGTCTCTTCATCAATAGTGCACGTTTTATAACCACTCAAGATCTCATAGCCCTTCTCGGTAGACTCATCTCACCTGGTACAAATGTACCTGGAATAATCAGCGTGAAGAACGTCACATGGAATGCTCAGACACGCGTCGACAGAGGCCTACTCACAGGCCAACCGCTAGAAAAACGACCCGGGGAATATCGCAGCTTCTGGGTTGAAGTAACAGGCTCACGATATATCGCAGAAACAGCCTGGCTCTGTTTCGCCACATGCCTCCGCTGCATCTCGCAGCGTAGTATGCTCCCAAATTCGCCATGTGGCTTGAAGAAGATTTCGACTGTTTGGAGAATTTCATCGGCTGCTCAGCGGACCGTCCTCGCCATCTGCACACTCCTATCGCAAACTCACAAGAAACCAAAGCTCAAGCTCTACCTTAATCATTCACTGCGACGCAGCTCTGATAGTAACCCTCAACGTGTTATCTTATCCGAAGACTGCGCAGCCGGTGAGTAGCCCATTCGCTCATCTCGACCGTGTGTTGAATACGCACACCTTGTGTAAACGTAGACGTGAGAAGAATCTGCGCAATGTCTATCATGGAGGATGAGCCTGACGTAGCGGTCCGAGCGGATCCTCGAGGTAGCCTGTTCTTAAGATTTTGTCATGCAGACCTTATTGGTTATACTGGCCCTATACTCACGGTGGAGCACATCTCTATATTGTGTATCTGGGTGCGAGGTCTATCTACCAACACCCTGGTATCCTCTCCATCAAATCATCCATCCGCCGCAATTCAACACGTCATGGCATACCCCTGGGAGGAGGTAGTAGGGATATGTGCCAAAGAAGAAGTATTCATGCGACTACAACTGACGTTCGAAAGCCACGAAATTCTGGTCCAGTTTATGCATGGTCAACGTGCTGCGCTGGCCAGGCTCCATGATCAAGTTCGTCTGTTCTATCAGCCAAATCGCGCGTCTCCAGTAGTAGCAACAGATTTCGAGACCTTGAAAGACCTGCCAGGAGGTACGCTCGTGTTATTTCTCTCCGCCAGATATCGCAGCTCAACTGGACACTGGCAATCGCCGCAGATGCTAGGAGCGAACTTGGACATGGTTACATCGATGACTACCGGTAGTCTCGCAAGCCAGCCCTTCGGAGGTCGCCGTTGGCTCTTACCTATTCGGGCGGCGGAGTGCGAAAAAGACGAAACAGAGGACCCGCCCGAAGGTCTGGTGCATTTGGCAGAGAGGGGTGGCGATACGTCGTCACGTGCCGTAGATAGCTCTGTAACTTGCTGAGGCGCCCGGATCTGTACCCGCCTCGCTCGCGTCGACCAAGTGTCGACATCCCAATAACATTGACATTCATTTCAACAACCTTCTCTCTCGTGCCCTGTAAGATAGAATCTGTGCCTACCTATTGAATAATCGGACTGGGCAGAAGATGGAACCGGCGAATGACCATGAACGATATGAAGCCGACTCGGAATTGGACGACTTGCAGGAGGAGGCTGCGGAGGCCATGAGAAAGCTAGGGGGACACCTACGGCATCGACGCGTTGTGCCAGTGCGTTTCTGAAGCTCGACATGCATTTGTGTTCATGTAATTTGAATTGGTTTCGCTTGAGTGCATGGTCTTTAGCTGCGGCGTCTTGAGTGGCTTGAAGGCACTGGAACATTGACGTGTTGCTTCGTCTTCGGACACTCTTCTGGCATAATCTCATACCCTTCACGCGTAATAGATACGGGGGCAACCATAGCGGCAGGTGTGGCAGTAGTTCTAGAATCATGAGCTGTTTTCTTCGGGGTTGTGACTTCTTCGCAGCAGCAGCTTTTGCACGCGGTTTTAGAGGTATGTGAGGGCCGTCAATGAATTTAATACATAGTCATTGGGGTATAGTATTCAGTCGCCCTCGAAAGGAGAGGTTTAGCATGAATATCTCGACTGTACGAAGGGACACCGTGCATATAACTGCCGTCCAGCGCAGGCGGAACACTGTAGCATACGGCACGTGACGACGTATCGCCACCCCTCTCTGCCAAAGACACCAGACGTTTGGACCGTGCCCGTTCTTGTCTTTTTCGCACTCCGCCTCCTAATCGGGCAGGTCCAAACGGCTGGTTCCGAGACTAGACTACCGGTAATATTCACATTCGTCGGTTGATTTTCGTTGAAATTCCGTTGGAAGATTCAATACACGCTCTCTCGTATGCCTTGATAATAAGTATCTGGTGTTCGAGCTCACAAGCTCAACGTGGGCGATGATGGATGTCGGGCGAGAGGAGTTAGGTGTAAAGGGCAAAATTCCAATGAAGGTCGAAGAGGAATTGCAATGGAGACACGCTAGTACACTTCAGAATACTCAAAGTGTATCGTCTACGTTTGTGTACCCCGCGTGCTAGCCGATACTTTGCCCGATAGTCGTTTCGACGATTAGCATCATGATTCTTGTCTCAAGCTGAATTATCTTACGGTGTACTTATTTTATACGGTACCATTCAAGTTAGATAGGGACAACTTCGCTGTTACACCGATGATACAAACTGCGTACTAGTAGTACTAGTAGAGGGTACAGAATGGGGCATCGTTAGCCATGGTCTGCTATAATAATTCCACTAGCTCGCTCGCTCGTTCCAACAGCATTACAATCGATACGTCACCATTCCTCTGCAGATATCCCGTTGCCTTCTCCGACAATGCCGTCAACAAGTCGTTCTGCCGCACAAGATGCTTCTGCAGGTACGCAATGGCGAGCACAGTCGCCCAAACATCTTCTGTCACCCAGAGGCTCTTCTCCGTCTCGAACCTACATCGCTCATTGTATAAAAGTGTGCGTCCTATGATCTTTTCGAGTTCAGAGGAGAAGGCGAAGGAGCCGTCGAACGCTTGCAGGCGAATGAGTTGCATAGTGTTTGCGTCGATCCCGTCCAACTCGGACGGGCTCGAACTTGCGTTGCTGTTGTTCGTAGAGGGGGATAGGAGCCTTCGTGCTCGAGATCCTTTCATGTTCTTTATGCTCGACTTCCATATCGACCCAATCCTATCCGGTTTCGAATCCAATGTAGACTCTCCGCCACCCTTTGCCATGTATGAGACGCTGGTCTGACTAGAAGGAGAGCTCCGATATTTGGGCCTGTAGCTATAATCCTCTTGAGGGCTACACTCGATAGTCGGATCGTAGACGTCTTCATGCCCATCTGTATGATGCACAACAGCTGGCACATGCGAACTGGGCTCCTCCACAAATGCTTCCCTTCTGGCCGACTTAGGAGAAGACATGGAGCCGTACTCTTCCTGATAGTAAAATGTAGGGTCCGCAGAGTACTCCTCTTGGAAGCGTTTAGACTTGGTTTGTACGGGGCTTTGAGGGTTCGAACCCGAGGCGACCAGCGAGTTATCGTCTTTCGACTTCGACTTTCCTTTCGGCACGAGCGCCGAGGACCAGGACGACGTTGCTCTGCGGGTATGAGTGGTGTGGTTTCCAGTTTGACGGCGGAAGGAGAGTGAAGGTAAACCGAGACTGGGCATCATTCGGAACGCTCGGACGTTTCGACCACCCGCTGCAGCAGAAGGTGTTGCATGGCATTGAGTCTTCTGGTCCTTATCCACAGCGACAAGAGACGTATACTTCGTGATCAGCTGGTACTTCTTCGCTAAAGCTAGTATACGCTTCTTGTTCCGCTTCAAACCGTCGTCTTCATCCTCTAGTCGTCGAATGATGCTGTCCACAGCTAGAGCATGAATAAGATAAAACTGCCCTCGACTATGAGGGGTCTTGCTATCGTTGTAAGGCAGTGGCTCTACCGGTACCACCACATTGGTAGTCTCGTCCTTCCCAATCGCCCGAACCGACAGAACGACCTCCTTCGGAACGACGTATCTCTTCTTCTTGACGAGCGCATACTGCGTGAACTGTACACCATCCATAGGCGACTGAACCTCGCCTGACTGAACCTGCATTGCTAGTTTCCTCCTACACCATTCAAATATCGGACGTCTCCTAGGTGAGGGCTGTTTCCAGTCGACAGAAACCTCACAGACAGGTGAGCGGCTCAGCCGTACGAGGCGAGCACATTTGGCTACCATGGCTTCTGTGGCTGAGGCCATGAGGGATATACCGTTCCCTGCATCAGCTATGGCGTCGCACATTGAGACGGAGGCTTGTGCTCCAATGCCGAGTGTGAAGACGCGGAGAGGTTGTAGGACGGTAGACCGCTCGACCTGCCGCATTACAGTGCTTAGAGTCCTCCATGTCTAGTACCTGATGAAGTAGGAAATTATTGGTATATACCAGTGAGTTGTGTTCATGCTATGATGTGAGTGTGCCTTACCTCGCCATCGGTGAGTAGGAAACACGCTGTTGGGAGGTTCCGGTTCCGAGAGGCACATGCGGCTCTCAGTACGTCACAGATATCCGTCCCTCCATGATTCGCGATCATCTCATCCACATGTTCGCACTGCACACGAACCAAGGACCAACAAGTCAGAAAGAGGAAGAGAGCTTATCCGTAATCTAGCTTACCGCTTCATCCAATGAGTCTTGCGTGTATTCTCTGCTCTCCGACCAAAGGCTACTATGCCAACTCCCAAAGCTGAAGATGTTGAACATCGTTCCCGAGCTCGGTAATGCATGCAATAGCAACACCAGCGTCTTCTTCGCCGTCTCTATCCTGGTACCGTACATACTGGCGCTGCGATCAAGCATGAAGATGTACTCCTGCCTTGCGATAGGCGGGAGCTTCAGCTGTGGGACCACACTCAACCGAAATGCCACGGATCCAGAGGGATGGCGTTCTGCGACGCAGAGAGGCTGGGAGAGAGTGGGGCAGGTGATGAAGAGGATAAAATCTGTTGAAAGGAAGTCGGGAGAGCGGTAGGATGTTGTGCATTTGGGCTCAAATTCGTATGCGGGGAGTTGTTCAAGTGGGGAGGAGGCGAAAGTAGTTATGAGATGTGGATGAGAAGGGCTGGTAATACTCTCGATTGGGCCTTTCATGCGAATGTTGGCGGTTATACTGATGCGATTGGAAGGTATAGTTTGTCCTAAGCCCGATCCATTGTATGTACCGAAGCATACTGGAAGGTGGAGTCGTAGCTGGTCTTGGTAGTCAGCATTACTGAGGTCGGCGACATACTACGCATGTGTTAAACCTTAACATATCAGTGCACTAGGCTTAGTACTATGACATACTGTTAGTTTCGTTGACACGACCATGGAGCCGGGTAAGTTGCCCAGTGAGATTGAAAAGACTGAATCGTACAAACTCGGATTGTCAGCGCGGTACTCGCCGATTTAAAGTATGCCTAAGTAAGCAAACGGACACACCATTATCAGAGACATGCTCGACAAGGCCTGCGGCCACTTTCGTATTGTACGCCTTCGTGAATGTGGCTTTGGCTTTTCCCTTCTCCTGCACGACGGCAACGAAATCTTGGCGGGCTGCGTCACGCATCTCAAATTCGCAGACGACGGCCTTATCAGGTAAGGGAAATTCATATCGCGCGTATGGTCGCGCTTCCCGGATTGCAACACTCGAGAAGAATGTCTGTGTTAGAGTGATGATAGCAGATGCTGCACATTTTATCACCATTAGCAACGTGTGTACTATGCAAGGATAGCAAAGACTTGCCTTCTATAACCTCTGCATGCGCCTCGAGCTTCTGAAGCGGGAGATATGACTCATAACCGGCTCCCGTCCATCTATAGGCTATGCCACAGCGAGATCGTCCCAGGGCCATGCTGCCTTGCTGTTTAAAGATGCCACTAGCGAATTCAACTCGTCGGATGATAGTGGATAGTCACGCCTCCAGGTCAATCGTGTCAAGCGTAGATAATGGCATTGTGAAATAGCTGCGCAAGTAAGTACTTCGACACATGACTTGACAATGTCCCATTGAGACCGAGGTTTGATCAACTGTTGTGAACAAAGTCAGGATGTAAGTTAGTACTGTGCCGCTATGATCTATCAGAAGGCGGTCGGTACGGTATACATCTCGAATTTACTTGCTTACTAATGTCAATTGCGAGTTAGTCGGGTGTGGTCGGCTGCAATCATAAACCGGCGCCGGGAAACAGCGCCCTCAGACTTAGTAGGTTGACCACTGGCACTGGGCAGTTGCCAGTACTCGGACATGTATTGAGTCTACTACTAGTGACCATCGTCTTGCCGCAGTGACGCTACATAACTTCGCTGTTACAGTGACAATGTTTCTCAAGTCTCAAGAGTCGATGAATGCTTGCAGCGATTAGATTGCAAGCCCCCTGGGCCCTCTGGCATTTCAAACGGTAAGTCGTATGTATTCAATTACTTCGAGTTGTCCACGGCCACACCCTGATTGCTCCTTCGTCTAGGTCAAAGTCCGCGAGGTTACTTACAGTGATGAGTGCATAGTCAAACTTACTGCATCAGCCTGAGGGTGTTTAGCAACACCTAACTTCAGGCCATCCCTAGGGCTACTATACTCGAACGTTTCAAGCGTCACATTGAAGCATGGAGCACGCTGTCCTTCACCTAGCTGCAACGCCTCTGCCCGTCCAACACCTTTCCTTATCGTTCTTGAACCGTCTGACTCTAGATCTTCTCCAGCACGAAGAGGCTCAGCGCTGTCAGATGAGCTTCCATCGAGCAGTCGCTTTGCATCGAGACGCACCAGAGCAGCATACAGTGGACTGTCCACTGTCTCCAGGTTTCAACAAAATCATCTGCGATCCTCGTCCACTGGAAGTGCTCGATTCTCACCCAGAACGTGTCGCTCGTCAATGACATAATCGTAAGTGAATAAGACGAGCCCCTGAGGGCACTGATCGGACGATTCTTTCTGGTGGCATCAACATGTCTACTTATCTTTCACGGTAGATACCCGAGTAAGTGCTGCTGGATTGTCTGCAAACATCGGCCTTTGTGCAAAGACCGTATAACAGGAAATTGGGTCGATCTCTGTGCAGTAAGTATATGTCCTAAGCATACATTTACTCTTCTCACATATAAAGTGATATAACAGACCGATCCAGGCGGAGACTATACAATACTCTGCACGTAAGCAGTCCAGCCATATTAATAGGCTAGAGTCGATGTACAAATACATACAAATAAACGCCGACCGTGAACCTGCCGATGAGATGACGCGTGCCATATTGCTGAGTCGGCACTGTGCCAGTGGCAGCTCCGAATCAAAGTCCCAGTCGTATTGATATGCAGTAAGCTACCCCTTCCTTTTGTCGTTCACCATCCACTAGCAGTCACCCTTATTGCTACTGTTAGTGCTAACATTATGACGATCCTCATCACAGGTGCAGCTGGACGTACGTCTGGTTATGTCATTCGAGCTCTTTTACAAGGCCCCCAACCACCAGCACTTCGCCTCCTTGTTCGCTCCGAGAAGTCGAAGGAAAAGGTCCAAGTCGAATATGGCGTAAAGCCTGCCGATGTCGTTGTCGCAGACTATCTGGAACAGAAAGCCCTGCGTGCAGCTCTCGACGGCGTCGATATAGTCTTTCACAATGGACCTTCTTTCCACGCACAGGAAACTGCTATGGGCATAGCCGTCGTAGACGCCGCCAAGCAGGCTGGTGTAAAGCACTTCGTCTTCTGCAGTGTCCACTTATCACTGCTCACAAAGCTCCTCAACCACAAAGTCAAGCTAGAGTATGTAATTTCGCCTCGTGTCAGCAAACAGATCGTCCTAACGTTTTTGTTAATCTAGTGTGGAGGAATATCTTATCGAGTCGGGTCTGAACTACACGATCATTCAGGTACTAAGGGTTTCAAATCTCGAGGATCGAAGGCTCAGCTGAAATATGCCACTATCTTCCCGACAGCCATCTTCCTTCATTCAGAACGTCGATATCCGTAGCGCATCATCCAGCGGCAAGCTCATCTGTATTTATAACGCAGGCACACTTCAAGGCTTCCTCGATCTTGAGGATCTTGCTGCCGTCGCCCGTCTTATCCTTCTTGATCCAGCCTCACACAATCGCGCACGATACGAGCTCATTGGAGAAAACATTTCATTGGAAGGTGTCGCCCAGCTTTTGGCGAAAGCCACTGGAAAGTCAATCACCTGCGAATTGCTAGATCGCGAGCAATATCATGCGAATGTGACGAAGAACTTCAAGGGCACCCCAGAAGCTGACAACTGGATTGAGAGATCTGGCAGAATGCTCTACTATTACGACAGGAGGTGCGTATATACGAACTCCATTGTTATAACGTACTTTAACTGGGGCATAGAGGTATCCCAGGTAACTCAAACACGATACGCTGGCTTCTCGGACGAGAACCCACTAGCTGGGAAGCAGTTATTAGGCGCACTCTGAACGTCTAGCTGAGGAATAGTCATGATTTGTGCAGTGTTCCACATGCCGTAGCTCAATATCTGTAACAATAGGAGTTTAGCTTCCTTCGTAGCGATGCTCTACGTACATTCCCTAGGCATCCGAAATATGTACATCATACGATTTGTTAGGACGAGCAGTACTCAGCACCACTTGTCGAGGTGGATCGGTGTATATAATCAAGGAATTTCTGCTCTACAACATCGGGTCTAACAGCCAGCGGGAACGGTCGCATCGTTATTGTGGTTTGCTGCATTGACACCGAGCCCACGGCTGGCAAACGCTGTCCACAATGTGCACTTATTGGCGCCGTTGAAACGATTGACATCGGCTTGGATCCATGCGTCTCGAGCGGTAAGGACTAAAGGTGAGTAAGTAAGTAGGAACCTGAGCAAACTGCTGACAGTGGCGGCTTACAAGTCGGGTTGCATGGTTGTAACGAAAGAGCGTCGATGAAGAGGTGCAAGAAGACAGTATTGCCTCCGGTTGTCCTATAATCAAACAACTTAGTTCGCGAAGTGATTTCATGATAGGTCAACTTTACGTAGGATCAGTATGAGCGGTGGCAGAGAATCCGTGAGCAGCAACAAGAGCGGCGTAGACGTTGTGAAGTATGTTTGCCCACACTTCGCCGATGTCTGAGTAAGGAGATCGTCAGAACGCGATGGATACGAAACGGGATCTATGTCAAACTTACCGTGGACTTCAGTCAAAGTCTTCAAGCTGGCATAGTTCAAGGGATTGACGGTCCTAGAAGCAGTGCACGTGAGAATAGACGTATAATGAAGTGATACAACGAACTCACGTAGAAGTGGAGTACGGATGAGACCGAATTCCGACACTGTTGTTCTCGACAAACTGACCAAGGATGTAGTCGGGAACTGTAGCATCTTTGTGCTCCGTCCATCTATACAGTATCATAAGCATTCCAGCGTATTTTTAGTAAGCCAATAGACAACTCACTCCGCGAAGGCGTCGGACCATCCCTCGCCCATGCCACCAGCTTCGTTCGTCTGTAAGCAACGCCCGGTACCTCCGCCGGTTAGTCGGTTCGTGATACCGTGCGTGTTCTGCGTGCCATCGCGCATGTTTTGATCAGTATAATGGCCATGAGAATAATGAAGTAATCCAGCCGCATAACTGTGACGTACTTCATGCGAGACGATGTCGTTCTCGAGGGCTCCGTCACGTTGCTAAAAATCGATCAGCACTCGTGAAGATCAAAAATTGCTGTGAGAACGCACCGGGTTTGTGAACGTCCACAAGAACATCCGCATGCGTCCCGATTGACCGCTTCGATGTCAAATAAGCACAACGGTGTAAACTCGTAAAAACAACGTGGCGTACTCAGCGGGCGTGGCAAAGTCAGCGTTGTTGGTCCCAGCAGAGTCTTGCACCGACACCGTCACACGATCATTTCCCTTCCCTCCCTTGCCGAAGTTGTTGTTCTGGAAGCTGTGATGCGAGAGCTTATTAGGCATGTTCGCTCCGCGTAATCTTCCGCGGTTGTAACTTACTTGAACGCAGCCTCGGTGAATCCGTACTTGTACGAGATGTCGTGAATGGTGTTTACGATATAGAATGTATTGACGTGAGCGGCGTTCACATTCTGGGTGGTGGTGGGTGCAGTGGTGAAGTCCGGAGGGAAGTTGAACACTGGACCGGCGCCGGATTCTTGCGTAGTAGCTGTTTGGGCTCCTTTGAACGTGATGACGTTGTTGCCCCTTTCAACGGCATGAGTCGCGGGAGAAGGAGAATTTAGGAATTACCAGCTCGCTTACGAGGTATCAGTAGTGGACGTTGTACCGTCGTTATTCCATCCATCAGGAGATGCGGTGAGATCCTCGGGGTTCGTGAGCAGCTGCAACCCTTCAGGAGGAGTCTCCTTCGTAATCGGAAGGACGAAGAACTAGAAAAAAAATTAGCACACAGATTTAATGTCAGGGCATGCGACATTGTACTCACAGATGCCTTCGTGACAAAGTCGGTGATGTGCACAAGTTCGCCGCTGTGGGCATCAATGAAGGCCTCAACCCAAGCACCGGTCTCGTCGTTCTGAATTTGCACAACGTGAGTCAAAGCCACGGTGCCGTCCTCCTTGGCAATAAACTCGAGGGTCGCGGGCCACTCGTTGTACTTGCCACCGAGGGTACTCTCGGCTTTAGCAATGGCTTCTTCGAGGGTGAGCGTCGGCTTCGAAGAGGGCACGGAAGCTGCAGGCCGAGGGTCAGAAACCTTTCTTATGTTATTTCTGACATACCAGGCGCAAACACTTACAGGGTTTGACGAAGGACGAGCCGAAAGCTACGACCTTGCCAGCATGATTGAATGCTACGTTGGCTACGGCGTTCGCGACGGGAACACCATCCTGATAAGTTCTATCAGCATTCGATTTACCACCACCTGCCACGTTGATGAACACTCACGATCTGCTGACGAACATACGCATGTGCCGCTGCTTCGCCCGAAAAGCCTGACTTGAAGCTGACTTCGTTATCAGAGAGACTGAGATGGGATTGTATGAACGACAAAGCGGCTCCTTCGAGGTCCTCGGAAGCTCGCTTGTTATGAGGGTGATCTATGCCGACGCCGAAAGTCTGGATCGCCACTCGGCGGTCAGAAAAAAGTCTTCAACATATGGAAACATTGAGCATACCTCGAAAGTAGATTCCGGGTGGAATGTGACAAGGCGTAAGTTAGGAGTGAGTTCTCGCTCCCTGTGAGTCGTGTGCTTCAGGGATGCTGGCCATGGTGCAGCGGCCGACAAGGAAGAGAACAGCACGGCAGTCGTTACGGACGCCAGGAGCTTGTTGAACAACATTGTCGAGTCGGTGGAAGGCCTAGAAGAGAGGTAGGAACGAATCGTTCACCGAGCGTAGATTATCGCAGAACTCTCAGTATTTATAGGAATTCTTGGAAGATATTGTTGTTAACGTAGCTCGATCGAAAGCCGGTTACCGATGTAAGTGTGGGGATGCCAAGACTTGAGCTCGCTGGTTGCGTTAACCAGCACCATCGATGGCCATACTTGAGCACCTCGAGAGCACGAGGTACGTGTGGGAAACCTGAACTTATCGCCTTTGCTGCAGGTGCTCAGAACTTCGAGCCTGTCATGGGGACGCGTGTCGGAAGCGGTGAGTGGGATTGACCTATGCGATTCGGGATGGCTGGACGTTAAAATGACGGGTACCGTATTGAGGAACTTTTGCTTACCATGCGCAAGTTGAGCTCTTCGATGATCCGACATTGAGATGATAGCTCGTGGCTACAGATTACAGGCTTCTTCTTATCAGTTGAGATGTAGCTAATTCGAGCGAAAGACTCACGGTACCACGTGAGGGCTCGAGTGTGTACAGCGAGCGAGGACTATCTGACGAAAACCTGCTATTGTAGATGAGTACATGCAATATAGGCCGTCGCTGAGGTGTATCATTCCCACGCCAGCGGCAGTGCAATAACGCCAGGAGGGTCGGGAAACTTCCTATCGCTGACTTAGTGGCTATCGAAAGATAGATATTAGAGTAGAACTGGACGAGGCGACTAGATAAAAGCGTTTGAAAGTCAGAATCGACGCATGAGAGGAAATGTGCGGATTAAGCAACACACCAGACTATTAGGCCGTGGCCACTACTGGCTCAAATATGGAAAACGGAAGCTGTAACGGTGTCCATCTTCAGAATTAAGTCTTTAAACATCTAAGCAAGTCGAAGCAGATCTAAACGTCCCGTCTCGATGTCGAGTATCATACGTCATGGATACATGGATGTCCTCAAGGCTGCATTCGCTGGTCAGCAATATAAGTTGATCTGTTACTGCGAGCAATGAACGTACCTACCTTTCTGAGATCCCTGGGAGATTGACTGAGGTTGCCTTTCTCGGACAGTCGAATGAGTGAAATGAAATGAACCAATTTGATATGTCATCCAGATTGACTCGAGGCGTGAAGACGAACCAGAATACAACATAGAAATGCGAACAGTGAGTAGATGCGAGCGTGAAGGGATACAACAAAAGACGATGACGAATAAAGAAGAAATAGTCCGTGGCGTCTATGAGTGACGTGAACATCCGAAGAACAAACGAGCTTTCGGATCGGATGGATAGGCAGCTCGCGGTCGCCCTGCTCGCCACTTGCAGTCCAACAAGTGTCGGACAGGGAGGGCTACCAGGTGAAGCATAGATACGGCGAAGTCCAAGGGTTGCGAGGTGATGCGAGGTGTAAGTTGTGTCGTGTGAATAGTGAGGGCGTAAGTAGCGTAGCGGGCGATAAATATGTTCCAATGTGATTGGTGTTTGATGTTTAGATGTCATAGCACAGCGGACTGTGATAGTCGTGTGGGCGGGCGCATCGTGCCTTGCATCCGTCGTAGTGAGCGACCAGGTTTCCGTTGAAGCTGTGCGCCGCCTGTGAATTTCCCATGCACTGAGATGAGAAGGAGGCGCCGACTTACGTGTCTCGTCATGATCAGTTTAGCCATGGATAGCGGTGGTTGTGTAAACTGAGGCTGAGGAATGACTGAGGAGATGAGTTAGACAACCTAAACAGCCTCGACATCATGCCCACGCAGCAGACACACACCTGTCGCTGGGCGACTTAATTGCCAATCCATTCTGACGAGCGTAGATCCACCGTCGTAGCCGACCATGCCATCCTTTCCCTCATCCTGCTCTTCATCCTCTCCCAGTAATGATCCCAGTGAAAACGAGACCGGTAGCCCGCTAACTTTCCAACTCCACAAGGGGATCTTGACCGAGGCGGCGACAGTCGCTGCGGGTTGCTGTACGTGGGCTTCGAACTTGTGTTGCAAGCGACCAAGATGTACAGAGCCTATGCGAGCGACTGCAAGGAGGACAAAGCAGACGATGGAGAACATCTGGAGGACTGATAACGAGAACCAGTCCCCCATGGCGAATTCGAGTGTTGGAGCCAGGGTTGCGCGTGATGTGAGACCAGTGACCGAGCCGTTTGGTGGAGCGTCGGGGACGCTGCGAGTGTTGACTTGAACGTCGACGGCGACGACGAGAGGGCGAGAGCGTTGCGATGAGCAAGGTGATGGCTGCCTGGGAGAGAGGCGGAGATGGCGGTGGACTCACTGGCAACCATGGGCGTCTCTGACGCGGCAGATGCCGTGGGTTCTCTGACCAGCATCGACTCGATTTGCCTCGGCTTCCTTCTGTTATCTAGCAGAGGTTGCTCCGTATGTTTCCCCAGAATTCGTACGTAAGACCAGCTTTGACTATTTGGCAGTCTAGCAGCGGAAACGTGTCCTTTTATTAGGAAAACGGCCCCGGGAGACAATGAAATCGTGGTAAACGGTACGCTATTGTGGCGGAAACAAAACATCCTCGTCAGCCCCTGTCTCAGCGTTCAGCCTCTCGTTCTTCATCTTATCCCTCATGTTTTGTTCTAGATTGCATGCAATGTCACCGACCACTTACCTGTGGGTGGGCTACAGAGGTGATCCCGACGAGAAGCACGAGAGAGAGCAGGCTGCTCATGCTCGGATCGACGTTTTCCCTCCGCTAATCCCGAGGTACCGCCAGGCATGCCATTAAACATGCTAGGGTATGTACCGGTGTTCTATAGCGACATTATGCGTACCGGAGGCTCAATATCAGGTCATGAATGAACCCCGTGGCATGCTTGAGCCTCAGGTGAGCTGCTACTTCCACGGATGTGGCGGACATGCCCCGGCTGCTCGTTGGCATCGAGAGAGCCGTATGCAAAGCCCTGCACTCCAATAATCGGTTGAACAAGGACGATCGCGGACATTCCGAGGATTATGCTAGGCAATGATCGTGTGCGTGTACTCATTACTCACGAAAAGTGCATTATAGGGGATCGTCTTCGAAAATCCTCCACTTCCAACTGTTCTTCCACCATGACTGGTTAGATATGCAGGATATCAACATTAACGCAGGTACGTAACTCTCAACCGAACGACAGCCGCTTCGAATTCATTAAGTAACCTTATTGACATGCACATCCCCTCAGAGTCAGAACGACTCACGTATACATATGAACTTACGTCGTATGTGACGAAGGTCGTGCGGTCTGCGTCATTGCCTTCCTTTTTGTACACGCGTGATTCACTTGGAACTGGTAAGACATCTTATTGCATCAGACGAAAGCAGGGACCAGAAAACACGCGAAGATCCAGACTTGCAGTGATCAAGAGCTGTACTGTTAATAAAACGGATATTACGGTGCCTCGACGCTAGTGGCTTCTCTCACCTGAAGCTTAACTCACGTTACAAACGTGTGCCTCCTTCAGCGAGTACTTTATATCAGCTCACGCCCACTTGGGTAGCTGTATTTCCTATCTCTATTCCTTTCTTCACGGAGAACATTGTCCCCTTTCTCTGTTTCCCCATTTGCTGCGACACTATACCAACTGATCGCTCCTCGGTTGCGCGGCATGAATAGTACCTGCGAATCTTTCACGGCGAGGCTCTAACTGGTCCATGTTCTCCTACTTGTCCCCAAAACTTGGTATCGCTGTTGTCTTCCCCACTGACAATGCGTTGGGTGATCTGATGAACGCCTCTGGCGGCATATTCGTTGGGAAACACGAGAACGCGAGTCCGCTGCGTGGTGTGAGCTTCGTTAGTTGGACCCTGGACACTGCTCTGTCGAGGTAACTTGCAAAAGGTGCATACGTAGACGTTCTAAGAGATTACACCGCAACATCCAATATAATAGCATGCTCGACATAAGAGATGGTGGAAGAACCCTGTAAGTCTTAGCTTGCTGTCGTGAGTAAAGTGCCTCAGCCGGTGTCAGAGGGCCTACACGCGCTTGTCATTGATGGCGGCCAAATCAGGAGTAGTTGAGACTCCGGACAATGATGGCCTCCTGACCACCGCGACCGGCTCGCGCAATAACCGTCTCGATGATGCAGCGTACAGTTGATTCTTTCTCAAGTTATATGCCCGAGGACAACGACGAGGGAACGCGCATCGTTGGCTTCCAACCACCACCAGAACCACCGTGGTAAGAATAACCGAGGCTTCAGCTCTTGACTAATGACTGACCGCGACCGCTCAAACAGACTCACTCTCGAACTCGAACAAGCTCAGATATGTCAGAGATCAACCTTTCATTGGCCGTTGGGCACCAAGAAGCAGACCAACCTGTGAGTGTCGGCTGGCTGTGAACGGGCACTAAAGTATGCTCACGGGTACTGTATGAATCCTTCGATCAGGTCTCATGGCTCAAACGCGACATAATACTGTACGCCATCGGTATTGGGGCCAAGGCAAACGACCACAACATCATAAATGGTATGTGCTGGTTCTTAACACGGCCATCTCCACATCGTGAACTCCTGCTGCGGGAAGTGTTCGCAATAGAAGGGGACCACGTTCACCAGATAGATGAACACGGTCCAATGTCGGGCTTGAGGACCCGAATGTGGGTTCTCTAGACCAACACGTCATCCGAGCCCGTGCGCCCCTTCATTTGCGAACACGTTTCGTGGCATGGCCTCTCGATGTCGAGACCGCTGGCAGCCATCTCAGCCATGAACTCACGTGTGTCACCCCTAAACTCTCTGCTCTTAATCGTCATTGGCTCGTCTTCTACCGCCGGCTTCTGCACTCTACTTGACTCCTGGACTTCGACAATACAGAGCTCGGTAAGAAGCATTACATTTTTGCCACTCTGAGTCGCCGTATCCTTACTAGGTTTGATTTTCTTCTCGAATTCAGACCCGAACTGGACTCCTTTCCCAACGTACCCTGTCGCGTTGATGTTCAAGGGGGACGATGCTGATGTCAACGACTTCAAGAAGCGGGTGGGAGGTTCGACTGCGAAAGGATTGCCCAAGTTTGACCCTAACCGTGGGGTGAGTTACGTAGAAAGAATCAGAGTGTTCACGTCTGATACGTCCAACGTCAGGTGCACGGTACCCAGTCCATTGAGATATTGAAGCCGATTCCAGCAGTCAGTGGCCCAGGCTGGAAGCTGCGCAAGCGCATCGTAGGAGTCAGTGAGAACAGTACGTCTCACCCGATGATGGCCCGTGTGGACGTGACTCTGAGCGAACTGTTTATTTCTATAGAGTCCGGTATTGTCGTGGAGAACGAACAAACCCTGGTTGGCCCAGATGGGCAGGTCTACGCTCGTCTGTTTGTAAGTGTCGTTCTATCCTTCCTGCAATCATGAGAAACCCGGAATTTACCGCTGTTTTAGGGCTCGTCGTTCAACATTGGAGCTAAAGCAACAGGCGAAAAGTTCTCGAAGAAGATCGCGGGCCCTCCATCAGCTAAGCCTGTTCCCAAGGATCGCAAGCCTGACTGGGTCGTCAAAGACAAGACGACACCGGAACAAGCCATCGTATACCGTCTTAGCGGAGACTATAACGCCCTGCACATCGGTCAGTATCATGTACCATGACATTCTTCCATGACTATCATCCCTTAATGTGGTTTCTCATTTGTTTGGTTCTCATGACAGACCCCAAGATCGGTCAGGCCACCGGTTTCGGCGGTGTCATCTTGCACGGACTGTCCACGTTTGGGTTCGCCGCCCGGGCGGTGATATCTGCCGTTGGCGGCAACGACCCGAACTCGCTGAAGCTGTTCGGTGTGCGGTTCTCATCACCCGTAAAGCCCGGCGAGGAGCTCGAGACGTCCATTTGGGAAGTTGGTCCCGGCCCGAACGGGACGACTGAGCTCACGTTCATCGTCAAGAACTTGCAGAGCGGAAAGGTGTGCCTGAGCAATGGCATAGCTTATGTGAAGAAGGCGGAGAAGAGCAAGCTGTGAAGTGGTTGAGTAGTCCGTTCATTTAGAGGTCGCTTGCTGCGCTCGGGTCTTCAGGTAAAGAGCTACTGCTTTGTGGAACACAGTTGGCTGACTGCGGCAACACAGAGATGGTTTGTTTGATTGTCATGTAAAACAGTTTGCACTACCTCCATGGAGTCCAATACAATGCTTTCACAAATCACTGCATCGTCGGCTTTGCTTTCCGCCTCAAGACAGCGTGGAATTGGTAAGCTACTTGAAAGTTCGCACCCCAGGCTTGGTACACATAGATGAATGAGGGGCTATCTGACTCCTGCAACGTTATCACAGCAGATCACGATCAATTTGTTTTGCGGCTCGCTTGGACGCTCGCCCAAATGAACTGGTCTGCACAACTATGCGCGCGGTTATCACCCTCTTGGAACGAACCTTCACAATTTGTATTGTCATGATTGGTTTCCAGTAAGTTTGTCTATATGTGGTTGGAAACTTTGACTATATCTGGTTTAGTAGGATACCTGTCGAGACAGTCAACAACGAGTTGTGACTAAGCGTTTAGTTTTGGGGCCTCGAATCTTCCTGGTCGATCTTCAAGCTCAGTGCGCGTTCGTTCGCTGCCACGATTGGTCTCTCGCTTTCCATGAATGTAAACTTAGCAAGTAACGGATGAATGGACAGGCGCGTAAAGATAAGCGAATTAAAGGTGCGCTCGAGCAGAAATGTTTAATTCGATCATTCGGGCCCTCGAGGTGGCTTCGCGATACAAAGCAACTCACGATCGCCACCTCCAATCTGCAGGTCGCAAGCAGCCATCCTTGGGTCATCGACGTATACTCTCACGTACGATCGCTCGGGTAGTGCATCGACATGACACGAGGCGAGTTGACTCGAGGATTCACATCCTTGAGGGTTGTTCCAGGGTGCCAGTGATCAGGGCACGCAGCTCGTGGTAGAGGGTTGGTGCACAGCTTGCTCAAGTTACAAAGCTCCTGCCCGACCTCCGGCCGCACTAGGCGGACAGATTACTGCATGTGACTTTGCCATGCGCAGAAAACAACTGGTGATAGAGTTGTGATAGTGCGGACATGTTCTTGCACAGGGCGAGCCATACTCTGGTGTGCAGGGCCCGTAGAATTTGATACATAGCCGGGATCGCGATGCAATCGTGGGTTACATGGCTTTTCTGTGTTCTGAGATGTTCTGTGCCGCCCCTGAGGGGACAGCTGACGTTCGGTTTCCGACTCGGTTTCTTTACGAGATGATTTTCTTACCACATTTGCCTCGTGTATTCCAATTCATGCGTGCACGCCTGAGCGAATTCCACGAACGGTCGAATGGGCCGAAGTCACAGCCGCTCATTTAATGACCTGTGGACAGATCGCTCGAGAAGAAAGCTTGAGATCTTGCTACTTGACCATTTTGAGGGGTCCTAAAGTGGAGGCCTATTTAGTGCGAGCCGCTCTTCAATCGAACTCTGTCTCAACCTCCCATCTCCCCGTCCACCGGCATCCCGCCGTCGCTGAGCAGCATCGTCTCCGCTGTTGAGTCCGCTGCTGAGAATCGCTGCCATCACATTTTTACTTCCGCGAATCTTGATCAGACGGTGCCCGCGTCGAGAGCACACGATGTATACGCCACAGCAACCATACTACAATGCGCACCCACAATTTCCTTATCCCGCAACCCAGTATCCAACTCAGGCCCCGTTCGCTTCTCAAGAAGGTCACCCACAACACAGACCAGGCCCATCATCCGCCTCATATCCTCAGTACGCGTACGGCGGCGCTGCGGGCAGCCAACCCACCCCGGGTCAGCCTGGCAGCTCGAGTTTAGCTTGTGCTTTGGACGAGCGAGCGTATGTGAGATATGGCAGTTCGCCCGCTGACGGCTTCCCCGACAGCGAAGTCGTACCATACTCGCCTAGCCCGTCCTCCTCTGCGTATGAAAGTGCGTCACCACCAGAGTGCTACGCCGTCGATACCGACGAAGATGGCTTTGACGACTCCATACACCCCCACGGCGTTCCGAGCGACGTGATGCACGACCAACATGGTAAGCATCTTCCTGCGTTGGGGCTCTTGAGGGAGCAAATGACTCATGCTTCTTGACGTCGCTTTTCTGAAGGTCTTGCGCGTCCGAGCTACGATGAGCCATCTATCGCGTCGTCAACATTTGGGTCTGCACTCGATCCCATGTCCCCTTCCACTGGAAGCACTGAGTTCGAGACCGACACAGAGATCGGCTACTTTAACGGCCACAGAGTCCCTCTAGGCCTCGTTCCAGACGAATACGCGTCGATAGTAGGTCCAGCACCTAATATTCTCATGACCTCTCTCTGATTCGCAATTCAACAGAGCGAGTACCCTATGGGAAGCCTGACGTCCGTAAACAACAATTATGGCATCCTCGACCAACGCGGCTCCCCATCGCTCAGCGTGCTCACCCAGGCCAGTGGCCATCCCCCATTCCTGCGCAACCCACGCAGCTACACCCTGGCGGAAGCAATAACGCCGATAGAAGAGCAACGCCCGCGCCTGAATCGGTCACAAAACAAGATTCCAGACGCTACCTCAGTACCCACCAGTTCAATTGACGTTGACGCTGGTCTTAGTCCATCTGTGTGGCGGCTGGACTCCAGCAGTCAAGACGACAGCCCAGATCACGCCAGTGGCACGGGTTCTGCGACTCCATCTCCTCCACCCTCGCTCCCGACACCTGGCCCTCCTCGTGCCAAGTCACCTGTCAAGCAGGGATCGACGCGCCCAGGGCCGTCGACGAAGGCGAAGACACCTGCATCTTCTGCGAAATCGGTCGACGACATACAGACTGAGCCCACTGGACGGCCAGGCGAAAGCGTGATCAAGCTCTCGGTCAACGTCCCGCGTGAGCCCAAGAAGAAGCCAATCATGGCCTGTTTATTCTGCCGGGAACGCAAAATAGCATGCGGCCATCCAGCAGCAACTGACGAAGACCGACGGTGCAAGTAAGTGACGTCGATGGCTATCTATACATCTTCCTAACTTAAGTCTTCCCGACGTAGCCAATGCCGTAGGCGTGATCTAGACTGCGTCTTCCCCAAGGAATGCCGCCGTGGTCAACACAAGCGAATCTCACGTCTTGCCCGAGTAAACGCCACTCTTAACGGCGAGGGCTCGACACTGGAGGAACTTATGGCACCGCAGACGAAGACACCCCATATGTCTGCTTCTCCTGGGCCCTCTGGGCCTCAGTTTGTGGGTGCCTCGGATACCAGGGAGCGGCAGAAGACTTCTACCAAGCCCCAGAAGGCGGATGTTGACGCCGAACGCCGCACAGTGCAACGGCTACAGCGTCAGATGGCTGGGATGCAGCAGCGGCTCGGTCAGAGATAAGATTCCTCGCTCGCTATTATTGTTGTATCTGCGCTTCTTGGCACGTTCATCTACTTCATCCTACCCATTAGCCCTTCATATCGTCACCTTCGTTCCCATCGCTGTTGCTTCAAAGGACATTTGCATTTCCCATTCCCCATGTCGTTCTCACGTCGCTCGGCTCCGGTCTGGACATCCGGCAGCGCTGCCTTGCCTCGTATGTTTTGTACATAGTTTTTATACCTGTGTTCTGCTACAATCGTGCTATCCTTGCTATCGCCATCTATCGCTTCTCCCATGATGACAAGTTGTGGCCACATGTCCATGACCGATCCACTGCCAATTCAACCCTGAACTTTATTCTCACTCAGTCAACTCGTACTACGCTGCATCATGCCGCGGCTTGCTTTCTTCTAGTTGGTCTATAAGTGTCTCCTATACAAAGGCTTTCCGTGTTACACGGATCTTGTTCCCAGTACAGTATACATACCATAGTCAGCAATGGACGTCTAGCAAAACCACACCCAAGTTGTCTGACTAGGGCGCACCGCTGAAGCTCTTTGAATCGGGGGGAATCTAGGAACTTAGATTCCACGTCCTTATTACGCATACTTTACTAGCTTCATTGTATCATGAGACGAGATGTCTACCAGGTGAGGCCCTTCTTTTCACATGGACACTCTGAAGCCTGGATTAATCAGCTTAACGTTAGTGAGTCTTAGTGGTTCTCTTTGAAAATCAAAAAAATGCTCGGTGTACCGGAGTTCCGAAGTGTATCAGACGTGTGGCGTGCAAACCGCGACATAGCATGCCGATGCGACCCGGCAAGTCCGCTGGGTCGCGTCTTTGGTTCCAAATTCGATGACGAGAGAGGGGTGGATTGTACAGTGGCAGGGACGCCTGGAGCGTATTCAGTCATTTAGGTTCAAGGCCCTAAGCCAACTTACCGTATGTGTGGTTCGCCTTTGACAGGAGCTCATGGCGAGGGACGTGAGCTCGATGGATGATCGATGAAGCACGGGTCTGAACAGTCAAAGGCGGAGAATGCAAACGAAGGCCTTCTAGGTCTGCAATGGACCCAGATTCCGGAACCCCAAAATTCCCACTCCGCGTGCATCCGCCGTAAGTACCTTTGAAGTGAGCTCAGACTCAGGGGAGTGATTGTGGCACAGGTCGTTGAATGTCGAACGGGTTGAAGCTTCTGTCAATCATGTTACTACACCGTATGACGCGAGGGCGAGAGATTGTGATACGTTACCAGACGACATTGCTGGCTGTGATTGGTTGGATGGAGATTTTGGTGGTGGGGCAGCATGAGAATTCCCACCTCGAGAAGCCATCGTTGGTGAGTTTGGTCGAACTCGAGGTGTCATATAACCACCAGGGTCAATCTTTTCACATCGGGGCCATTGAGCACTGGGACGATGGGTCTGGTTATCGACGTGTAACGAGAGACTCGGTCGGACAGCGACGTCTTTGGGTCGGCACAACATGTTTCGTTACTCACGTAGTCTGGCTCAATGCTTTTTGCGGCTGAACTTTTGCACATACATACCAACGAGAGACATGAAGTGCAGCAGAGCTTTCGGTGAATAGCTGTGATTCGCCGACGTTTCATAGCCTCGAAGTATCGACCAATAAGTAACAAGACGCGGTTCGAGGGTAGCGGCGCTCACCGTTCATAGGCGCACAAGAGCCCGCGAGGGAACTGTGTCCTGGAGATACAGTTCTTGCGAGGGATCGTCGATGGTATACTTGGCTGCCCACGCAAAGCCGAGGCCATGACCGTCCAAGTCAGCAAGTCTATTCAATGGCCAAGCTATAATTTCGATATCAGATGGTATCGCCTGATGCGCTCAAACAAGGGGTTGGTCATGACCGAGCTGGCCAGCCCCATGCTGTGAGATCATTCCTACACCCGAGTAGAACGGTGTGTGTTGAGTTCAGCGTAACTGTAGGTAGTATGGTTTTGACTACCGACCTGAAGTGACTTGTGAGTGATCGAGTGTCTATAAACCCGGCTGCAATTAGGCTTTGAAACAAAATAAGGCATTGAGTTGGTCTTCCTAATTGAAGGACGTTCTATGGGGATGCCAGCGCTGAAAGATGTATAATCTTGGCGCCACGCAGCTAGTAACGTGCCGATGGAGTACTGTTTGATCGGAAAGTGCTACTCTGGGGGTAGATGAATCAAAATGTCTTCTAGTACGGCAAAGGAAGACTTGTAACGAACCTTCAGCCGTACTATAGCCACACTGGGTGGTTCGAGTTGGCGTGAGCGGGCCGATTATCCAGTACCGCGTACGTTTGGTAACTGAGTAGGTTTCGAACTTAAAACAGCCGTCGAGTCAGTCAAACACCACAAGAGCACTGTTTATTGAAAATTATAAAGTATGTCCTGAAGTATCAGCGCCAGAGGACCGGTGACACTGTCAGAGACACGATAATAAGTAAGAACGATCATACGCACTATTTCGGCCTTTTACTGTGACGTTCCCTACTTAAATATAAAAGACTAGGAAGGCGAAAGAAGCCGGTCAAATATGGCACGTGGCATAGCTAATCAAACGTATGTATTAGCTGGGCATAATAGGCAGAAGCAGAACAAGACGGCACCTTGTATATGAACTGCACCACCGTGCAGTCTATAGAGTCAGCTGTGAAGACTGGCACGAGTCACAAAAGCTGACACTGTCTCCCGGATAGGCTCAAGAGGTTTCTCCGCGATAGTTGTTATCGCGGATTGCAAATGACAAATGCTACAAATAAGAGGGTTAGCGAGCGGACAGGAAAGAATATATACACAAAGCAATCACAGACAACAGCCTGACGATAATCCTACTCTCTAGCCGATCAAGTTTCACCAGAAACTCTCTTGACTGAGCCCTATTCAGGACCCATTTTAACTTGTGCAGTGGCCCTAGATTGTGACCATCTGTATTCCCCGTATTATCCAAGAATCTTGCGATATCTGTTAAAAGACGTTCAGTCCGTTTCTCGGCTTTCTCGAGCCAGGCAAGTTGCGAATCGTCTTTCAACGCGATGCATACGTCTGACAGCTGTGATAGGAGGTCTTTAACTTCCTCAACACGGCATTGAAGCTCTTTCCACTCCGTTGTTGCTGCTTGCAACTTCCGGCAGAGCTTGTGTCCATCGACGGCCGCCTGGGTAGCTTTGCATAGCAATGTTACGGCAGATAAGACTATCATGATGCTGGCAGAGCATACAACTATGCAGATGTATAGAACTGTGGGTCTATGGTTTTGGTAGTCCTTGTCTTTGGGTTAGATCCTAGAATATCAGAGGCGGTATCCGTATACTCAGAGAGGGGCACGCACCGGAGACTGGAGCCCGAGTAGCAGAGATATCCGTGGCTGAGCTCCACTCTTGTCGGGGATTTTGCTTTATACATTCCTCGATGATCTATACGAGGTTATTTATGGTGACTTTCACAGAATTGTAGAGTACTAGAAATCGGGATTCAACGTTCAACCTTCTTGCCTGAGACGGCCGATGGACGCTAGGTAAAGCAAGTATCAGCAAGCAGGCAGAAATAAAAAATGAAATAGAACATGCGCCATCGATGCCCCGTGGATACTAGTATTATTAAGGACATGCAGCTGGTCAGGCATGTAATTAATAAAGAAAGATGGTGGAAACAGGAATGTCGGAAGGCTGCCTGAGACCCCGAACACTGCCGCGCTCGCCAAATTAACGCTCCGGGGTCTTGAACTAGCTGTGACATCATTGCTCTCGGTGGCCACTGACCACTGCCACAAACCGCGCCCGTAGAATAACCCTTGATATTTATCGAGAGTATGTCCAGTACACAACCCCGACGGCCAATTTACCGACGACGACGACAACCTTAACCACAACGACGACCGTTGCTCCGAGCTGATCGAACATGACAACGTTGACGATTCCCGGAACTGTCGCCTACCACGTTGTCGGCGAGACGTCCGTAGAACTCGCTCAGGGCGACCTCACAGTGATTGCGTCTTCATCTAACTCCCATGCGATACCAAAAAGCCCAGTCTTGGTCCTTACGGTAGCGCAAGCCGCTTTCCAGATATACGAGGACACTATTTTCGGAACTGTCGAAGGAGATGACAGGGTGTATGTTTTCAAGCCTAATCTTGGGGAGGGTGTATCAGGGTACGTAATTACCCTGACATTTTATGCCATCTCGCACCAATGTCCGTACTTCCAGATATGTGAAACTTGTTCTGCCTGAAGGTGTCTCTGAGGCAGGATCAGAGTTCAACGCTCTGCAGGAGCGGTTCGAGAAAATCCTCATTAATCGCGGTCTATTGAGCGAAGGGGAAGGCCCTCCTACGCAAGGATCAGTAACCATACCTTTTGCGACTGCAAGTCATGTCTTAGGTGAAACAACTGTTGAACTTGCCAAGGGCGACCTGGTTCTGTCCACTGTCGCACCTTCTCAATCCAAAGACCCCAAATCTGTGCTATTGCTCACCGTCGGCGCGTCAGCTTTCCAGCTTCGCCCTACTACCACTTTCGGGACTGTCGCAGACAACGAGATGGTGTACATCTTCACACCCGAAATTCATGATGGTGATCTTCCAACTGGAGGGTGAGTTAGTATACCATAACGCGCATCAACACGCAATGACTCCGTTTACAGTTACATCAAGATCACTTTGCCAGATAGAGAGCAAGGCCTAACTGATCAACTGCAAGAAAAGTTCGAGCAGCTCCTCGTTGATCACGGACTGCTCAAGACTGGTGTCCTGGCCGCCGGTGATGAAATTAGTAGAAGTGTAAATGAGGATGCTACTTCAGCTGCCGATTCTATCCGTAGCTCGACAGCTGCGTAAGTAGAGTATCTTTTGCACTGCTATACAATGCTGACATACGTGCGTTCTAGCTTCCTATCCAAGAACCCACCCACGGACGCACCGTTGACTTACTCTGATACCGCTCATTCTCTCTCGGCGTCTTCTTCGTCAGCAACCACTACCTTGTACAACGCTGCACAAACCGTGTCTTCCTCTATCTCTTCTGTTGCAGCCAGCGCCGGGGCGTTCCTCTCAACGCGTCTTGCTGGTGGCCCACCTGCCGAAGAAACTAAAGAGGCAGCACGTGCAGCAGGAGACGTGTATAACTCCGTTGGAGAAAGTACGAAGGTCGTGAAGGACACCATTTCTACGTCAGTGGGCGATATCGTACAGAATGAAATGGGTAAGGAGACGCGGGACATTGGAGGGAACGTCGTTGGTAGTGTCGGCGATGTTGGCGCAGCGGTAGGCCAGGTTACCGAGGTGGGCACAGGGGCTGTGCTAGTAAGTGGAGGGGTAAAGGGCGCTGTAGGAGCCTCAGACCCTCCTGGTTCATCAGAAGAAATGGCCACGTTTGCAATTGAAGAGAAGGACGAGGATGGAGAGTGGAAGGATGTTTCGGTTTGAGCTCATAAACTCAAAGGGCCTCGACTCTGTAAGCTTGTTGATTGTGGAATTCAGTATAAACATGTATATTAGGATCTCTGTATTCTCCCGTACATAGATGTTCATGCCTTCTGTTGCCCTCGAGTAGTGTTTGGCTCAGGCTCAGGCTCAAGCTCAAATGAACGTCACACTCACGCAATAACGTCACAGCCCTGTCACATCAGCCAATACCGTCATACCCCCGATCGGAATCTTGTGTTCCGACTTTCCGGATGGGGTTATAACTTAGACTGTGACGGCCACCACAGTCGCGCGTCGATTCGCCTTGGCCTGAGCTCAGTGCTGTATTCTGAGTTGACTGAAGATATCTGGTACGGCATAAATGACACGCAGTGTTTCTTTGTCCTGACTTTTGACTATCTTATTCTCTAGGACATAGGTACCTCGAATAAAACACTGAAAGGCGTAGCGGTCACGCACAATTACTCGTCCTCCGAGTCATTGGCCGCTGTCCCGAAGTCCGGGTACTTTGAACACATACCATGACTCGATGCTAAATTGTTTAACATATAGCTCTATCGCACATAATACGGAGATCCTTCTACTTCAATATGTCTACACTACTTTCCTTCCACAAGTCCATCCTCGAGAAGATTCATGACCCTTCCACCAGTGAATTTGTGCTTCTTGCCAGAGGATTGGGATTACGGCGAATAATATGCAAGCTACTTCAAATCTACGACTCCCCTCAGAATCTCATTATTCTCGTCAACGCCTCTTCCGAAGAAGAAGCTGCGATAGGAGAAGAGCTTGGCGTCATGGGTTGCCGAAATCCCGGTCTAAGAATTGTGGGTTTTGAGACCAACAAGAGAGATCGGTAAGGAGCTCTTTTCGTCTGCCTTTATCTGCTAATTACCGAGTTTGTGTAGGCAAGACTTGTATAAACGAGGGGGGCTACTGTCACTCACGTCACAAATATTGACAGTAGACATGCTCACTTCCGACATACCAACCCATTTGATTACGGGAATTATTATGCTGCATTCAGAAAGGTATATTTCCCTCTGGATAAGCCTCACCATATCTCATATCTGATCCGCAGAGTCTCACCGTCGTCTTCAGAAGCATTTATTGCACGTTTGTACCGCGAGAAGAACAAGGCTGGGTTTTTGAAAGCGTTTTCTGATCAACCAGAACACATCACTAGCGGTTTATCGCCACTTCGTACCATCCTCAAGGAACTGCAGCTACGTACAGTGCACATCTATCCTCGGTGCGCATCACAACATCATTGTCGCCCGCATTGACGCCAAACCATTGGAATAGTTTTCACCAAGATATCTCTGACTGTCTTGGCCGGGACAGATCCGTTCTGCAATTGACAATCGACATGACGGAATATATGGCTGAGATACACAATGCCATCGTCCAATGCATGAGTACAACACTCTCAGAGCTGAAGCGCTCGAATACGACGGTATGCTGGCGGAATTATTGACTTGTTCTCTGTTTCCTGATGTCTCGGCTTAGCTCGATCTGGATGACCTAAATGTCGAAAACGCATATTTCAAGTCATTTGATATCGTTGTCCGTCGACAGCTGGACTCCGTGTGGCATAAAGTTGGGCCCCGAACCAAGCAACTTGTCAGCGATCTCGCAACACTTCGACGGCTCCTTGGGTAAGCCTTTCATGATCTGCCTGTCAATTGTTTTATTGATAATTTCCAGCATGCTTCTAACACACGACGCCATCGCCTTTCAGCAATATCTGGAAGGCTTGATTGAGTCGAACACTGTCAACCAATCTGGGAAAACACGACAAAATCAGTCACCATGGCTTCTCACCGACGCAGCAAACATTATCTTCCAATACGCTAAAAGAAGATGTTATACGACCTCAAAGGTTCAGCAGCCAATGAGCGAACCAGAGGTTATAAATGTTGACGACGACGAAGCTTGGGAGGCTTTGTTGGAAGCGGAGGGCAGCGCCGGGAAGATTATGTCTGCTCCGAAAGTGAAGAATGAGGAACGTCCAGCATGGTTGCCTGCCGGTATGGAGCCTGTCTTGGAAGAGCTCCCTAAGTGGAGTCTCGTAGCCGCTGCTCTACAAGAGATCGAGGAAGAGATGATCCGCAGGGAAGCACAGCTTTCCTCACGTACGCGTTCACCTCATGTTGCCGTCTGATTTATGTTTCTTACCATTCATGTTATTTTAGGTGATCCAGGAAAGAACCTGGTACTAATAATGACGTCGTCACTTCGTACATCCGAGCTCCTAAGTGAATTCTTGGACGACATGAGTCCCGATGCACCACCAGGAAGTCAAGGGAGAAGAATGATGGAGCGAAAGTTGCGATGGTATGTTCACCGGTGGCAGCGGAGACAATTGGAACGTAGGCTTGAAACCAAGTCAAGATCTGCGCCCGAGAGAGGGGCATCTTCCTTAGGGGCGCCGGTACATTCTAGGTCTAACGACAGCGAGATCAGTGCGGCTCTGCAGAGGAAAGACGCGGAAAGGCAAGCGCAGGCCGCTAACCGAAGAAGAACGAGAGGGGGTGCACCGGTCCCTACGCAGCCCAGAAGCACTGCCAATGGTGCAGGTGCTCCCCCGAGCCACGAGGTCATCGACGTAGATCAATTGGAAGCATTGTGAGTGCACTGCTGCCCAGAAATGCTTTAATCTCTCTGAACCGCACTGCAAAAGCTTCACAGCGCAAGACAACAGTGACTTGGCGCAGGATATCACCTTTGTCGGGTTTGGCGATGACCTGGATGACAATTATGGCCTCGTGGCTCCAGAGGAGACCGTCATCGCACGCTCGTACTCTGACGATAGTGACGATCAGGTTCTGTCTGAGTTGCAGCCGCGGTACATCATCATGTTCGAGCCGAACTTGGACTTTGTTCGTCGCGTCGAGGTAAAATGGTCTCCCTGTATTCGTTACTGTCAGCTGACTATTGAAATAGGTATATAAGAAAAGTAATCCTGGGCTTGGTGTCCGTGTGTATCTATTGATATACAACATGAGTTGCGAAGAGGCTAAGTATCTTGCTGGAGTGCGGCGGGAAAAGGATGCTTTTGAGCGTCTTATTAAAGAGCGCGGTGTAAGTACAGTGATAATCTGAACAACAAACTGGAACTGATACCATTTTAAATGTAGTCGATGCTTATGCCTATCTTAGAGGAGCGTCGTTCGGATGCCGGAGATGCTGTAATCAAGACCATCAGTTCACGTATTGCAGGTGGTAGGAAGGAATTGAACACTGAGCCTTCTAGGGTATGTCTACTATTTTTACGTGATCGAATTCTTCTCAAAGGCTGCATTCCTAGGTGGTTGTGGACATACGGGAATTCCGGTCTTCTCTGCCCTCCCTGCTGCACGCATCAAATCTACTGGTCATCCCTGCTACTCTAACAGTTGGAGATTACATTCTCACTCCAGATCATTGCGTTGAACGGAAAAGTATACCAGACTTAATTTCAAGTTTCAATAGCGGAAGATTGTACGTCATCTCCACTACAACTTGATGTCACTCAGGTTAAGCATCACATAGGTATACCCAATGCGAACTGATGTCCGCGCACTACAAACATCCAATACTCCTAATCGAATGGGAAGAGCATAAATCATTTTCTTTAGAAAGCATAGCAGACACCAAATCTTTCGTCAGACCGACCGGCAAGTACCCGGCCAAGAAAAAAGCACAGCCCGGGCCAAACGCAAACGAGCCCACAGTAGCCTCCCCTAACATCCAATCCAAACTCGTCTTGCTCACACTTACGTTCCCTCGTGTGCGCATCATCTGGTCATCTTCACCGTACGCGACAGCAGAGATCTTCAACGAGCTAAAGACAAACAGCCCCGAACCCGACCCCCTCAAGGCGATTGCTGTTGGTGCAGAGGACGATGACGGAGAGGGTGCTGGGGTGAATGCCACCGCGGAAGATTTGTTGAGAACGTTGCCGGGTATAACGGGGAAGAACGTGAAGCACGTCATGAGTAAGGTGGGAAGCGTAAGGGAGTTTTGTGAGTTGAGTTTGGGGCAGGTGCAAGAGATTCTGGGCGTCGAGCCAGGAAAGAGTTGTTGGGAATTTATGCACAGGGGGGACAGGAAAGGGTAATGCAACTTATTACAAGAACTCTAGTCAAATGCAGAACGATTCTTCACTGAGAAGAACACGATTGTGTGCTACATTGATATGCGACTTAACATCCTTCTGTCGCCGAACCATCTGGGTTGCGTATGGAAATGACGGATGATTCAGGAGCGAAACGGATGTCCGACAAGTCTGCCATGCTCATCAGAGTATCTTGGTCGCCATTGCGTGCCATATAGTCATTTCGGAGATCCAGAATAAACCTGGAGACGAGAAGTGAGGTAACGCTATATCCGAAAGTCAGAACAACTTCGCCGGGGATACGCGAAACACAGACGTAGCAGTCGTCGGCGAGACAAATCGCACTGACTATAACGCGAAGGTTATCAATGACATAGACACTTGAAGAAGTTGCTATGAAGGCTGACCGTCCACGCAAATTCCACAACGCTGATGCCATGGACGTATAGAATTGCTCTGATGCCAATGTCAGCCATATTACTTACTGCTCTAGCGTTGTATAGCTCACATGAAATGCAATGTTCCTAGCCCCATCAAGGAGAATAAGTATCCGAGACGGAAGGCAATTGAGCATCGAAAAATGTACTCACCGTCGCGAAATACAACATAAGTTATACTCTCGACCAGGCTTGTGTCCATTCCCCTTAACAGGCGCACCGAGGGGATAGTCTTGGCCCAGGTTAGAGAGATTGTGACTATTTCGAAGACAACATTTGCGACTATTCCCATGACATCTAGATGAGATACGTGAATGAGCTTGCGAAATTGAATGCAGGGTAAAAATATACTACAGACAGCTAAATGCATGTCAGTTTATATCTTCTGACGGGTAAGGTACTACTCGCATAATTATACATACAGGAATTGCTCGGCGTTGAACTTAGGACTAAGGCTGAGTCTTTTCGGTAGCTTGTTGTAATGATCGCATCCTGTTGTAGGGGGTAAAGATGGATAATAAACTATTCTAGAGGAGAAGTACTGTTGGAGGGATAAGACGCGGAGATTTAAACAATGTGATAGTACTTACGACATAGCCAAGAGGGTATATTAGACCCAAGGTCAGGACGGTCGCGAATACTCTACGATCCTGATTCCATATCGCATACGTCCTTAGCGCCGCAAACACTGTTGAGCACACCATCAGTAGCATCGCAGACCACGAGTCGGCCGGGGTAAGATGTTCACTTACACGCTAAAGAGATATAGGTCAAGATAATACATATATCTGCGACTCTCAGCACAATATTACACCTTCGAGCAGATGCGGAGTCAATAACCAATCCCAATCGCTAAATGTTTCACTCAACGTCTGTACAGTGTGAACCTTTGAGTCCTTGATTGGTCATGACATAGATGATACTTACTTGATCTGCTGTACGCGGATTCCGGGTCGTCCACGAGATCAATTGAACCATGCCGAGCGCATTATAACACACGGTAGCATAGCGATTGACTAGGAAGATGCACGACGCAATGGATAGCTTTCGTTGCCAAACACATCTTATCTCTCGCGGCCAATTCCAGTAGTAGTTGTAGAGGCAGGACGCTGGAAGGCATTCAAGTTCGTAAGTATTCTCGAGCTTGCGTTGGTTTAACCAAGAGTTCAAGCAACATACTGGCCACCGCTACTTGGACGTAGCCAAATATATACCTGGGACGCACATTTCAGTTAATGTGTATTTCCGACTAGAAGAAAAACCACTGGCTTGTTGCTCCAATAATTCGTGAACGCCACAGAGTCCAGAGGCTTAAGTGGCGGCAGTGTTGCTGTCATGGTTGAGATACTGGTGGGACAAAGGTAGGTGTGGGAACCATGAAGAGGCGGTGTTCCCTTATATAGCCCCGCCTAAGATATCTGATAGTTGCACGGTAGTCATGATAAAAAAAAGATATACCAGCCTACTGCAGTGCTGGTTCGGGCTATACCATATCCTTATGGCCGTGATTGAGGACCTGCCCCCAGCACAACGAGGTGTGACTGGGTTACACTTTGTAAGTACAATGCAGTAGTCAGAGAGTATGGCACATACGCGAGAGTGAAAGACTTAAGCTTGATGCGAGTATGCGTACACATTCACGATACATCAATTCTTCATACCGCCCAGAGCTATCAATCAGGAGCCTGTTAAATATGACAGATAGCAAGAAGTCGATAGATTTCTATCAGTATGATACACAATTATTGGTACAAGAAAGATAAGACACGATCGTACAAGCACAGCTTTTGTATGCAGACTCGTTCCTCGATATGCCGCTAACGGTGCGGTTAGGACAGTAATTATGACTTCGTCGTGCGACGCTTCTTGGGCTTGAACTCAGCCTGTATCATCGACGTTAATTGTGGTTGACGTATCAGGAAGAGATTGAATACGTACGCTGTACGTCTTGAAGAAATCCGTAGGTTCTTGCCCGCGATGACCGAAGAACGCAAGCATGGGCGCGTTGCTGACGTATGCAGTCTTGCCCTCCCTTACAAGAGAGTAGTATTCAAGGAGATACTCCTTCTCGGCTATCATAAGAAATGCGGTTAGACTTCTTTGCAACAAACGAGCTGCTACTTGGATGAACACACCTTCGTCGACTTCAGCGCCTTGGTCTGATTCGAGAATCTTTTTCGCCTGGGACCTGTAAGACCGTCAGCAAAGCATAATTGTCATGGTCGGAGAGCCGTACGCCGTAACGCTTTGGAACTCCATCTTCGTATTCAACGCTTGACTAGCTGCCATAGCCAGCTCAGGACCGGCAGTGAGCATCGGCCCTGTCACTATCAATATCTCTCCTCGAACTTCATCGGCCAGACCATGAGGACCGACGCTCGTCAAAGCGTGAGCCGCTATCTGAGCGACATCTCCAAGTGAAACAGGAGCGAACTTATGCTTTGCGTCGATCGGGAGAGGAAGCTTTCCCTCGCCTTGAGCCTGCTTGCTATACAGCAACAGGTTCTCAGCGTAAAACCCCGCACGAATGACACATGGACTGTGACCAGTATCGCCAGACTCAGGGTCGGACTTGGGCTGCAGCGCCAACGCCTCGAGCTCGATGAACTCGCGCAAGCGGGGCTGCTTCGAGTGTTCGGCGAAGTCGCAGCCAACGCTGGACAGGAAGATGAGGTTGGTGACGGTTTTGGCCTGTTGAGCGGTTTGAAGGAGTTTGCGCGTGATGGCGGCTTTGTCCTTGCGAGCGGGTGGGATGAGCATGCAAGTGTCGATACTCTTCATAGCTTCGAGGAGAGTCTTCTTGTCCTTGGGATCGTATACGACCACTTGAACGTCTTCGTATTCATCTAGCACGGAGACGGCTTCTTCGGAAAATACGAGGGCAGTGAGAGATTTGTACTTGGTGCGGTATGTCTCGTCTGTCGTGAGGAGGTCGATGAGGAGGCGGCCAGTTTGCCCTTCGCCAGCGGTGATAAGAATATTACGCTCGGAGGGGGGCGACTTGGAATCTCCGTCGGCGCTACGCTTTGCAGGCATTGTTGCTAGGGATTGCGAGGGTAATGAGTTGACGGGAATAATTTGGACGGTAGCTTCCTGATTTCCTGGGTTTATATCTTGAATTTCTCGGGATCCTCATGACGCAGGGTTTGACGCGACAGAGGCTTGACTCTGAACCGAGCAGCGCCTCCACCTCGCTAGCCTAGTGAATTGCCTATAATAGCAACTAAACGACCGATGCGCCCACTGTCTGACGTCAGAAATATTCCATTACTCCCGGTGACGATTTTATTGCTCACCTGGTCATCCTCTGGCCCCGCCATCATCCCGACGCGATGCGCCAACAATATCCAATACTCACCTAAACTGCGAGTTCGATGTTCGTTGCCAAGTTGCTGCACGAAACGAAACTACCTGTAATAGTTCAACAAGAGAAATAATGCTGGATTCGTTGTCAATATACGTCATATAATATCTGAATACTTATTCCCGCTACCCTCTGGGTAGTGGGTCTTTGGGTTGTAGGGGTTGGCGAAATCGAACACGAATTCTGCACGCTCGTGACTTCCCGAGAAAATGGCGTGATTTTCACGTGACTGTTTTGCGCGCTTGCCGTCCTCAACCTTGCGAAGCTTGCAATTGCGACTTGGATAGTCTTGGAAATGCGTAAGTACTGCGGGCACTGACTACACTCAGTACTCACGAAATACAAAACACCTCGTAGTTGTCGTAGGCATTACATTTCTTCACAGTATCTGCTGGAATAGGTTTGGTAACTTGTCTGTTTCGTTGCTCGTTCACGATGCCTCCTCTTCCTGAGTAAGTGGCGCACAAAGCTGCTGGCCGGAGCGCCGAAGGCGCGAAGGCCTGCAGCGATGTGCGCACGTATACGTATACCGTACATCGATACAAGTAAGTACCCTTTCTTTACCTTGCTGAACGACAGCTGGGTAGCGGGTCTAGCTGCGAACGCAGCGTTAGTGAATTATCTTGGAATGTATGTGCTACGTAGGGGCTGCTGCCGCCACAAAGCTTGTTGACATTCCACGGATCAAAAGCGACAGTGCCGAAACAATTATCTTCGCTGACATTGCGCCACAAATACTAGGATTGAAGTTCACCAAAGATGCAAGCACAAACTCACAGGACGAGCATGCGACTAGGATTTTTGGATATACAGAAATCTTCCAGACTAAACACCCTACAAATCCATCCATTAATCCCGAATACTCTCCTCCGCAACCTTCAACGCCTTCTCAAAGCCTTCAAGCAACACCTTCTGATCCTCCATTCCCACACTCACCCTGACCAAATCCTTCTCAACGCCATACTCAGCCGCCCAGTCCAACTCCACATAATGTCCCAGAATCGTATACGGGCACGCCAACGTAAAGTTCGTCCCGAGACTCGGACCTTTATGGCACGGCAGCGCGTCGAAAAACGCTTGAGATACCCTGGGATCGTGGAATGTCACTGAGAACAACCCGCCAAACCCACCACCAGGACGCTTGCACCGCGCGTAGTGCTGCGCGGTGGTGTACTTTGGATAGTAGACAGTCTTGACGGACGGCTGGGAGTGTAGGAAGTCGCAGACGGCTTCGGTGTTGGCGTCGATGATCCGGATGCGGCGGGTGAAGTCACGGGAGTTGCGTTCCATGTATGTAGCATCCTCGGCGTAGTAGGAATCTTCGTACTCGCGGGCCAGGTGGGCCTTCAATTCGGAGTAATGACGTCCTTTCGGGTTCAGTATCAAACTGCCATGAGACAAAAGTAGCATGAGATGCTTGTCGATCTGGGAAAGAGACTAGATAGAGAAGGAAGACGTACCTTCCACCCATGACGTTCGAATCGCCGCTGAACACCTTGGACAAGCTGCTCACGACGATGTCCGCGTATGGCAGGACCTCGACGTTGACTAGATTCCCAATCGTCTCATCCACGACAATCAGAAAGTCGTACTTGTCAGCCAGGGCGCGCAGACGCGGTAGATCCGCACATCGCAGAAGAGGGTTCGACGGAAACTCCGTGAACAGGGCAAGCACGGGAGGCCTATCGGGGTGATCAGCCTTCTCCTTCTCTAGGATCACCTCTAATTCGTCTATATCCTTGTCGAGACCGTGTCCGAGGAAGTGACAGCCTGGACCCCACTTTTCGAGGATCTTCAGGGTGTCGGTGTATGGGAACCTGTGACGTAGGTCAGCGATCTCTCTCGATAGTAGAAGTAATGAAGGAAGGTACCCGAAACATATACTCTTCGCGAGAGGCATAACGCCCAGCGCCAACTGATGTGCGTTCCAAATCGCCGCCATACCAGTGGGGTACAAGAAAACATCGTCCTCGCTAACTTCGCTGACCCCACGCGTACTAGGTCCAAGCTCGGCGTCCTGTCCACCAGCAGCAGCCCAGTTGCCTGGAGTCTCTTTGACGAGTGTTCCGGCAATACGACGACGCATGGCCCTCTTAGCTGTGGCAGCCTGCTCGACTGGGAGATTCCGTCCGTAGCGTTCTTCGAGATAAGTCGTGTGATCTGCGTCGAAGTCCTCTGAGGCGGGAGGTTGGATGGGAGTGGCGCATGACAGACTGACATCTTTCTTGTAGTGTCTATTGATAAGAGAACGTTTCGTGGGGTGAGGAAGGCGAGGAGAAGGCACGGAGGTTGCAATGGGGGAGTTGGGAACTTCGTCTGGAAGTTGGGAGAGACAGTGCTCCGCGAGACGACTCGAGATCCCGAGACCAGCGTGCTGCCAGAACTGTTTCGCGAGCGGGAATGCATCTGCGGGGAACAAAACGATCTGGAGCTCGACGCCAGCGGCTGTTGAAGCGGAGGCGGACTCTTGGGAGATGAAGAACTGGACTAGGCGAACGTTTGGAACTGGTAAGCCTTGTTGAGAGGCTCTGTCGAGCATGAATGTTCTGCACGAGTTTGCGATCTTGCGCGTCGGGAATAGCATGGCCTGCTCTCCAGGGAGGCCAAACTTTTGTTCGCAGATGCGAGCTAGCTGTATATTGTGAGCATGAGACACAACAATACTTGGCGTGGAACACACCTTTCGTATACTAAGATGGATAAAGAATCGCGGATAGCCAGAGACCATCTTGTCTACCACTCTCTTGTCGCCCTCTTCGTAGCCAATATTGTCCTCCCATGTTGGTAGTGATACGGAGATGGCGTGAGCTGTGAGCGGAGGCACAGAAGAGCCCAGTGCGATTGGTTGGTTCAGGACTGAGGCGGCCATTTTATGTGCAATTTATATTGGAGGATATCGTTGCCGCAGACAAGAGACCGCGATGAAAGTGAAGAGAGAAAAGTTGTGGACTCATGTTTTCCTGGCCGAGTCAGAAACTTTGAGGCGTGGAATGACGAGCTGCAGAAATTAGCCGACTGTGAGATAATCTCAGATCTTAGGCGCCAGATCAAGTTCAGCCAATGATCTGAGAGCAGATTGATCAGCACGCTTGATCAGCAAAAATTCGGCAGCGGGCTTGACTAGGATCTAGAAAACAAATATTTAAAGGTTAGCTCTTGGCCACCACCTCCTGCATATCCAAGAACACTCAAAACACACCGCTGAAGGTACGATGGAGTTTGTACCAGGACCAGCGGTCCACAGGGTGCTCTGTGCAGACTGCGGCACCCCCATCGTCCCGAACTCTGCAAATCTTTGCGTTGCCTGCCTGAGAAACACGGTCGACATCACAGAGGGCATTCCCAAGCAAGGTGCGTAGCAAATTTCGGTGCCAGATGAAGCCATTCTTACGCCTTTGCAGCTTCTGTATCGTTCTGTCGCAATTGCGAGCGATTCCTCTCACCACCGGCAACCTGGACGCTCGCACGACCAGAGTCACAAGAGCTTCTCGCGATATGTCTGAAGAAGCTCAAGGGCCTCAACAAAGTTCGTATGACGGACGCACATTTCATTTGGACAGAGCCCCACTCGAAACGATTGCGAGTGTCCATGACTATACAGAAGGAGGTTCTCACCGCCACAATTCTCGAGCAAGTCTTCGAGATCGAATACTTGGTGCAGCACGGTCAATGTCCGGACTGTGCAAAGCTGGCTGCGAAGAACACTTGGAAAGCCCTCGTGCAAGTACGACAGAAAGTCCCGCATAAGCGGACGTTTTTATACCTCGAGCAGCTTATCCTCAAGCACGGTGCGCAAAAGGATACGATATCCGTCAAGGAAGTCCGAGATGGTCTGGATTTCTTCTACAGTTCACGAAGTCACGCTATAAAAATGGTTGACTTCCTACAGAGCGTAGTACCCATACGGTGCGATTCCAGTCTTCTCGCCTCTTCGTTATCACAAACTCACATTGCTCCCTAGATCAAAAACCTCAGAACAGCTCCTCTCCTCCGATACCCACACTAACACAGCCAACTTCAAATATACCTTCTCCGTCGAGATCATTCCCATCTGCAAAGACGACCTCGTGTGCATCCCACTCAAACAAGCTCGCGCACTGAGCAATATCAGCCCACTCACGATCTGCTCCCGCGTCGGGAACTCCATCCATCTACTTGATCCCTCCACTCTTCAGTCTGTAGAAATCACTGCGCCAGTGTACTGGCGGGCCCCCTTCGATTCCCTTGCCACTACAACCGACCTAGTCGAGTTCACCGTCCTCGACGTCGAACCTTCGGGCGCCACGCGAGGCAAATGGGTGAGCGCGGACGCACAGGTAGCCTTGTCAGGGGCGTTCCGCTCGTCTGGCTCAAAAGGAGATGACGATGTCATGATGGACTACGAAAACTCGGCTTTGGCGAACCAGATCTTCCACACTCGCACTCATCTCGGAGGTATTCTCCAGCCGGGCGACAGTGTGATGGGCTTCTTCCTGTCGAACGCCAACTTTAACTCGGACGAGTTTGCTAAGCTGCCTTCCCATCGCATACCAGACGTTGTGCTCGTACGGAAGGCGTACCCGAACAGGAGAAAGAAGAACAAGACGAGAGGGTGGAAGTTGCGGAGTATGGCGAAGGAGGCGGGTGAGGAGGGCGAGACTGGCGGTGGACGTGGTGTCGTGGGCAGAATGGGTGGACGAGACACGAAGAAGGTGGAGGAGGATTATGAGTTGTTCTTGCGGGAGATTGAGGAGGACGAGGAGCTGCGTGGGGCGGTTAACTTGTACAAGGCGAAGAACGTCAAGCCGGGAGCCGGAAGTGGGCTGGCTGGTGGGAAGACGAGGAGGAAGGGACAAGGGCAGTATGATATGGAGGTTGATGAGCATCCAGCTGAACCGGCTGCTGGTGAGGAGTCTGAGGAAGAGGAGCCTGACTTCCCTGAGGTCAAGCTGGACGAGTTGTTGGAAGATTTCGACGAATTGACTCTAGCAGAAAACGAAGATTAGATGTATCATATCTCATTTGCTCGGTGTTAGTTTTTGTCAGTGCTGTATCCTTAGCTCGATTGCGCAAGATCTCTATGTGCGAGTTTGATCTCTATCGTCACTTCGTGAAGCTCTGTGAAGACCCGGCAGCGACAATATATTGGTCTGTCCACAACGTATCTACAACTCGTCATGCAATGAGATTGGCGATGGAGTCTCGTGGATGTCGGTCACGGTCTCATGTGTTTCGGGGAAGGTCTCCGCCGGTAGGGGTTCAGCAGGTTCGGGAGAAAAGGTTTCTTCGGGGAGGGATGAGTGATCCGTCGAAGGTGCAAGTATTCTCTCTTCCAGCGAAGACGGAATGTCGGAAGGTGTGGGTTCAGGTGGCGGGATGCTTTCTTCAGCCAGTATCGACGGAGTTTCGAGGGAGGTCTCCGCTAGGAGGGGTTCAGATGGTCCAGGGGAGAGAGTTTCTTCGAGAAGGGACGCGTGATCCGTCGAAGGTGGAAGTAGACTCTCTGCCAGCGAGGACAAAATGTCGATAGGTGTGGGTTTAGGTGGCGGAGTAGTTTCTTCAGCCAGCGTCGACGCAGTCAAAGAGCTAACCACCGGTATAACGGACGCAGACGCAGTAGCAAGTACGGTTGACATGGCCTCCGTGACCACACTCGTCAACGACCCCTTCTCCAGTGCGTCTACCACCTTGTCGCTTACTCTGCTGGAAGTGGAACCGATACCGGGAAGGAATCGTGTCCACCAGAATGCGAGGCGTATACTTCGATCGACGAGTCGCTGTTTCAAGATGAAGAGGACTACGAGGACGAAGAAGACAAGAGCGGCGATGATGATTACTCGGTCTGTCCAGTCGGATTTCTCGAGAGCGGTGATGAGGTGTTTGGAGGTGGTAAGAAGGCCGTCTAAGAGGTCATGTGTGGTTGAGGCAGAACGTAGGGATGCTGTGGACTGGTCTGGATAGAACATGTAAATAGAAGCATTCGGGATACGTTGACGAAGAGCCTCACCTAGCAGCTGAGTTGACAGCACAGACTTCTCCAGCTCGCCTTGCATGAGTGTCATCGTCCGTTGGAGAGCTTCGGTAAGGTTATTACTGGCGGTCATGACTGCATCCTCGCTGCGAGCATAGTAAGCACGAGCTAATTGGGCATGGAATTGTTATACGTACGCGACTTTCTCGTTTAGGTCCTGTTTCTCTCGAACAGCGCTGGAACGGAAGAGCTCGTCACGGTTGGAGGTACGTTTCGCGTCAATAGCACGTTTCGAGGCCAGCAGAGCAGCCCTCGACTCTTTGCGGAAACTGCGGACTTCGAGTTCAGATAGTGGAGCGGAGGATAGATGAAATAATACACACACTACTAAGGTCTCTCTGTACTCTTCCACAATCCTCCTGAGCTCTCTTCTATTGCGATCACCCTTCTGGTCATCTACTGCTATTTCCAGTGACTATCAGGAGGGACGTTGGACGTGACCAGCAAGACATCAGCAATAAACTGACCTCGACGTGTCGTGCGAAGGTGTCAATATCCTCGCGTAATTCCGCTGCATACTGTTGTTGTGTTGGAAGAGGACCGTCGAAGGAGCGTAGGCGGGGTATTTGAAAGTCCTTGAGGTCCCTTTGTCGTCGCTCGAGTGCTTCGAGTTGGGCTTTGATATCTTCGTCAAGTGTGCTAGGAATGGGAGGCATAGTAGAGGAATGATAGTGAAATGACGAGGGTAAACTTGGAGGGTGAAGGTAAGCTTGCTCTCAGACTCGGATTCAGGCGCGGCAGCGACACGTCGGAGTCGTGGCGGCGGTATAGTCGCTCATCCGTATTGGGAAGGTACTCAAGTTCGTCAGATTATATGGTGTATAGAGATGAAGAACATGTCGATAAACTGGCTAATTTGCATAACATAAGAGGTTTGACATAGTAAAGCATAGCATAATTCCCGCCCATCGCAACGGCACACATTCGACTTGCAAGTATCGTACAGTCAGATTACTTGACGATCACCTCAAGGGAGGCGTAGGTAAGCCTGCTGCCCTACACGCTTGCGTTAAACGTTCCCTCGCCGCAGCAAGAGAGTTATCCTGAGTGCGGATTCTGAAACGAGCCGGCTTCACCTTGTACTGGCAAGACCTAGTGTGGTTGTTCCAAGTCCACCTCTGCGGTCTTCCACAACCCTTGCAAGGCCACCAAAGTTTGGTGTGCTCCGCAACGACGTGTCGTACCAGACCCGTGGCGTTCCATCGTCCGTTCTTCCCCTCTATTCCTCCTTTGCATCCGGGAACGCGACAACGATATTGTTGATAGGGTATGTGCGGATTTTCTGGCGTTTCCTCTTTCACGAGATGTTCAGATGCAATATGCTTTGCGGCGTCATCGTAGCGGTACAGCTTGTGATAGCAATTTTCCCATGGGCAGTAAGTCCCTTTGATCGTGTAGGAGGGTGCAGCGGGTGCAACTTGTGCTTGACCGTGACCTCCAATAGCTTTGACCTTCGCTCCCGTAGGTGGTGTAGAATGCCTGGAAGCAAGTGTGAAGATATGATGGCGCCTCGCTCGACAATGGTACTCACGTTTGGTTCAAGCTGGCTTGCGAGTTATTTGTGGTGGGTGCGGGGCCATAGGGCGTGATTGCGGGTGAGGGTAGCATAAGCCTACGGCATTAGGGGTTAGGGACGAGAGGCATAGGCGTATGTGTGGAGTGCCAGTTATGACTTACGTATTTCCGTTCTGCTGTATTGTAATCCCGTTCGAAGTCCCGGGTATCATCGAGCCACCGAGCATGGGCACCTGAGCTTGAGTATGCGAACCTTGCAAACCCGGCATGACCGCAGAGGCAGGGGGCTTGCCGTAAAGCGAAAGGGAGTCTTTAACCTGAAGTGGGTGGTTGCGAAGATTCGGGGGGAAGCGATATTGCGGTGGACTCCTGCCATTGAGGTTAGCAAAGAGCGATGCATGAGTAGCTTACGGACACTCACATATTGAGGTTTCTTCCCATACGCAGTGCACTAGCTAGTCCGAAGCCTGCAGGACGCCCCCGCTTTCGTGGGAACGGGCCAGACACTATGGTATTCATTGGATGCTTGCCTCCAGGAGCCCCGGTTGCGCCGTTACCCGTAGCCTTAGGTCCAGTGAAGCCAGCTGGAAGGTGAGCATCTGCGTCTACCTGGGGCAACGACGACGAGACCATGACGGTCGGAGGAATCATATGATCATCAGGACCTTCATTCATGTCGGCGTCAGTAGCGGAAAGACCAACTTCATTGTTGGCCTCGGGGGAAGGATATCTCTTGAGAAATGCGTCCATGGCTGCCAAAGAAATGTTGCCGTTCTGGATAGCCTGGGAGTCAGGCAGAGGAGCCGTGGCAGGACTCGTCTTATCGAAGAATGTGCGGTACTCCTCATACAGCGCGTCGGCCAATTTCTGTGTTTCCGGATCCATAGGAGGTAAGTTTGCCAATTGTTCGTCTGAAAGAAAACCGAAATCCTGGCTGTCGGAAGGTAAGGCTGAGCCGGTAAGGCCGCTGTACATTTGTTAGAGACGACGGAAAATTGGATCCAACAACGACTTACGCGTGAGAATCTTGATTGTGTGCGTTCATCTTGTGGGGTAGACAAAGGATTCAGCAACGAAGAAGGATAGGCTTTCGATGGAGTAGTTGTGCACAACAATTAGCGAGCGCAGAACAGGAGCGAGTCTGTGGAGGATGCGGACCATGCACAATTGACCGACGCCATATATACGATGCTAAAAGGTCAATGGTTTCGACCCTGCATTACCTTTGACCGTTGGGCCTTTGATGATCGGTAGGCCAGTCAAATTACTGCTCAAATTGAACGGTCTGCAGTTTGGCCACGGCCAGTCGATCATAATGCACAGGGGACTGCCAGTAACGCAGAGGTGATCACTCACTGACCATAGCACGGGAGTTAGGATCTGAATCACTTCTGCGGCAAACCGAGTAATGACAGGTCAAAACCTCGTGCTTTGACCCCGATATTCTCCGCCGCATCGTCAATAATTATAACCTGGTGACGGGAAGCGGCCTAACGAGCGTTTGATCTTGCATGGACGTGTCAACGATATTGCTCAAAGAAGGCTTCGTAATTTTGAGCTTGAAGCTTGAGTACTCGAATACTCGCAGCCGTCTTGACAGTGTTCTACTTCCGCATAGAAGCCACACGGCACCGTGTTGGATTTCAGGTGACAGGAGTGCATGCACCCCCGTCACAACCTTGATTAAAGTGACCGTTGGGCCTGTAAAACTGCTGCAGTATTGAGCATACCCGGAGAGCCGAGATACACCAGCACAAGACACTGCATGAACTCGTAGCACGTGAGTACTAGTAACTGCAAGTCGAGGTTGACAGTTTTGAATTTACCCGTTACGGTTGTTATAGTGTTGAATATGTGATTTTGGTTAAGTTGCATTAATGATCTGCTTACTGCATAGTGGCATGTCCGAGAACATAGGTGTTCGTCGTGGTTTGTCGAAACGGTAGTAGCTGGCCAAGTTCAAATCGACTCCGCCTTGGCCAGCGTGACTGTGATGTCTCAAAACGGCAGTTATCCCGTGTCACACTGATGCGCCTCTGCGTGACATTTATAGACGCCCTTAACGATTATCGTTTTGGCGCTTCATCTTTGTCTATGACTACGACGCGATGCATTCAGTCTCTGGACTTCCCCCGAAAGCTCGATTAGAATTCTTTGCCTCAGATTCAGAGGCTATGCGATGCTTGCTTCCCTTGCTCTGACTAGGTAAGTAGTATGATAGCCAACATCATCATCTTCGTGATCACAATGCACCACTGACACGTTCTGACAGGAGTAAGCACGCAAATGCCTAGGCAGTAGTGTTCAGCATATTTACTGCAACTCTTCTCAAAGACTCTTCTCAGAGACAGGGAGATGAGGGTCTATTTCTTCCATCTTTCTTCTGCTGAGAAGGAAAATGAGATACAAGCAAGTTTATGACTGTACCTTTCATCCCCCTTGGATCTCGTCATTGTCGGAGTCGTCAAGTGGCCCTGTAGTTCCACATGTAGTAGTCAATAGTCCCCATCCTTCGGCTCTGGAGTGTATCTACCTGATATGATTTTACACTAGTGAATCACGGTCCGTAAAGTAAGCACATGTTCCCGCGCCTTGACAAGCCTTCTAGCTCACAATGAATACTTCCCAAGCCGGCTTCGCACCATGGCCATCCGTCATCGATAACGTTCGCACGAGTAGACGTCTCCGAGGCCACTTAAATGATAAACACTTAAGACTGGCTCATTGACTACTTTCCCTTCTTCGTCCCTCTCTCGTGTTGTGCCCATTGTGCACCTGCGAAGGTTCTAGGCGAACAACTGTCGTGGTAACCCTTGTATTTTTGTGTTGTTGAAGCGAAGATTAACCGGCTTTCCTACTATCTCACGACCAGCGGACGACCGAAAGTGCACTTCGCAATCACAACTTGGAAGTACTCTGTATAATTGCGAAGCATTCGACGTTGCGCGGACCCCGTCGTAATGTCAGGTTCTTCTTCAACAATCGAACCTGAGTCGAAACAGCTGGTATGGTACATCACTGGTGGGCACATTCGATGACTCTAGAGCTTGGAAGTCGTGGAGTAACTTATGGATCGGGTATACGTAGGTACATCTTCTGGGATGGGCAAACGCCTCGTACCCATTCTCCTCGCCCGCGGTGATAAAGTAATCGCCACCGCTCGAACACTCAGCAGTATCCAGGATATTGCCGAAGCGGAGAATCTCCGCAAGCAGCAGTTGGATGTCACGGATGGTGCGGGAGTCGTCAAGCGGAAGGTTGACGAGGCTGTGACCTGGTTTGGACGTATTGACGTCGTGGTGAACAATGCCGGGATTGGGGCAAAGTGTTTCACTGAAGAAGGAGGGTAAGTTTGCTGTGGCATTGTGCGCGTGAACGTGCACATGAGGTATATTTCGGGTATTCACGCCACGATTTGCATAAACTAGCTCGGAGCAGTATCGAAGGCAGTACAACGTGAACGTTTTCGGTGCTCTGGACGTTACGACTGCCGTTCTTCCATATCTACGCGCGCAGCGCTCGGGTACGGTGGTGCTCGTCGGCAGTCGGACGAGTTGGTTCCCTGAGCTTACTGTGAGCGGCCCACTTTATGTTCCGTGAAGTAAAATACTAACGTCATGCGTGCCATGGCAATCATAGACCGCAGGTATGTGTCGCCGTCGTTGACTCTTGAAATTCATGGCCGAGGATCCCGACGCTCACGCATGATGCACAGGGCTGTACGGCTCGTCCAAAGCTGCGCTGAGAGGTGAGAATCTATGTGGAACGGAGTGTATTTTGACCGACCTTCCACAATAGTCATCGGAGAGACTCTTGCTGTTGAAGTGGCTGAATTCAACATTCGCGTACTTATAGTCGAGCCTGGAGCATTCCGGACAGAGAAGATATTCTCCCAGAAGATCTACAGCGGAAACGAGATCCCAGACTACGACGAGCAACGGACTTTGGCGAAGAAAAAGTTTGACAACATCGAAAAGTTTCTGCTAGGGGACCCTGTCAAGGCTATGGAGTTGCTTGCCGATGTAGTTCGAGGCGAGGGACGGGCTAAGGGTAAGCCGTGGCCGCTATACCTGCCGCTAGGGAAAGAGGCGGAGGACGCTATCAGGAACAAGACGAAACTTCTTGAGAAGGTTTTGGATGACTGGGGTGAGATTATTCGGGATACGAGGTTGGACAATCCGTAGCACATTCCGAGGTGAAAGCTCAGCAGATAGCACCATTCAAGTAGCTCTACTCGGACACAGACTGCTTCCAAGCTATGTATGTGTTCTAGACCGTCGCTGCGCACGATAATGAATGTTCGTCATGAGTGTTCAGCAAATGAGGTTCCATGTCGAGGATACAAGAGGTGAGAACCTCGCTGAATGTGCAGCATTTTCGCCAACCGCTCGGTGCTTTCCCAAGCACGAGGCCGGCATGTGGGTAAGTCTTAGTGCCATCAAACCTTGTTTGTTCCTTGTCTGTTGCCTGTGCTACGACTTCTGGCGTTTTTATTCCCGTTTCTTGGTCATTAAAGTCGGTCAGCATCGTGTTCAGCATCCTCGGCAACGTCTTTGGTACCTTGCAAGCCACGTATCTCACCACCGCCGCTGTTCTGTTCCAGGAACTCATCCCACGGATAATGAATACCCTCGGTGTGATTAGCCGTAACCCGAGAACAGGTGAGCCCTGGTTGAGAGTCCAGGTACAGGGTCAGGTTTCTTCGTGGAAGCCATCCAGGAGGTCGTCGTCCAGGCCATCCAACATCACTGCACTTGCATGGTTTAGCTCCGGAGGGACACTCGGCGACCCGATGCTGGCTCTTCCGACGAGATTTCATTTCGCTCTCCGTCATCGTGGCGATTACTTTAGGACCGCCCCAGCTGGCCTGATGGCAAGTGTACCACCTCTGTTTCTTCTAGTTGTTCCTTGTCCCTCGACCACGTCCTCGTCTGGGCGCGATGCACAAGCTCGCCGCCTTCGCCGCCTCTCTCACCACTCTCTATGTGATCCAGAAAGTTGTCGAGTTTCGTAAGGCTGTCCAGTCTGTCAAGTACGTGGTGGCTCTTGCGCGCTCCATTCATTGAACTTAATGTGATTCGCGATGGCAGCAATCACCCGGGCTTGCGCACTCTCCTCAATACCCTTGGTCCTATCGAGAACTTCTTTCCGCGAATATGGGGAGTAACGCCGGGGAGTTACCATATGTTTACGCGGAAGCATTTGGATTTCGAGATCTACGGATGGGATGTGATCACATATGTGCGTGCCTACGTCCTCGGTTCAACGAATTACACGCATATATGCGCTCATTTGCCCTTGTAGGTGACTGCCTTCTGGGGTAGTCGCACGAACTTCTACGTAGCCGACGCCGATGCGCTCAATGTGAGTTATCTATAGTTCTTCCGCCTGCCCGGCTGTCAAGAGATTAAACGACGTCAACAGGAAATCACGACGTACAGAGCTCGATTTCCGAAACCTATCGAGCAGTATCAGCTTCTGCGATACTTTGGTGGCAACATTGTCGCGTCTGAGGGTGACGAATGGAAGCGATATCGCAAGATCTCTGCACCTGCATTCTCTGAGGTAATTATTTACATGCTGGTCTTCTGGAGGTAGTACTGACTATAAGGTGTGTAGCGTAACAACACGCTCGTATGGGATGAGACCAAGCTGATCATTCAAGATCTCTTCGACAACGTCTGGGGCGACAAGAAAGAGATATCAGTTGACCATGCTGTCGACATAACACTTCCCGTATGTTATTTCTGCCCACGTACATGCGCTATCTCACATAATCTGGAAATTGTGCAGCTCGCTTTGTTTGTCATTGGTGTAGCTGGCTTCGGACGTCGTATGGTTTGGTCGGACGAGGAAAAGGTTCCTCCAGGGCATACCATGAACTTCAAGGTCAGCAGTACGATGCGCAGTGTAAATGCACTGCACTGAAGATATTCACTATCCTTAGAACGCACTGCACACTGTGGCTCAGGGCGTCTTCACAAAACTTGTGCTCCCTGATTGGCTGATCAAGCTCGGGCCCACTCAGCATCTGCGGGACATACGAGATAGTTTCGCGGATCTTCAGGTATGTCCTTGCCATACAACACAATGTGTATTGCAATCAAACGGCCAGTTGTGTAGACCTATATGCTCGAGATGATTCGAGAACGGCGCTATAATGAGCATAAGGAGGAGAGATACGATTTGTTCTCTGCTTTACTGGATGCTAATGATCTAGAATGCGAGGAAGGCGAGAAGAAGTTGTTGGATACCGAATTAATCGGTATGCATCACTGGTAATCGTTCGAGATCCCAATTTGCTGACTATATGCGGGTCGCAGGTAACCTTTTTATTTTCTTGTTGGCAGGTAGGTCTAGCGACACCTACATAGACACTGGGGCTGATGTTCTCCGAAGGCCACGAGACCACAGCCCATACGTTATGCTACGTCTACGCGCTACTCGCATTATACCCCGACGTACAAGAAGAGTTATACCAACACATCAGGACAGTCTGTCCAGACGGCAAGCTAGGTAGCTACGAGCAAATGTCGAGCCTCACCTATTGCTTAGCGTGAGTCACATATTCCAGTCACTGAGATCACCCCAACTTATGCTCGATTGCAGCGTTCTGAACGAGACATTGCGTATGTGCCCGCCCGTGCACAGTATACCCAAGAGTGTAGCGGAAGATACCACGATAACGATAACCAATGCACACGGAGAACGAACGACCCTCATCATGCCTAAAGGGTCCAGTATCTCAATGCATATACCCGGACTACACTATAACCGTACGTTCGGATCCTTTGTCGTCTACTATTATACTGACCCGCGGGACTTATCCCTCGATAGCGAGATATTGGGCTGACCCTCACACTTTCGACCCGAAGCGGTTCCTCGCAGCCGATTGGCCTCGAGATGCTTTCTTGCCGTTCAGTGCTGGCCCTCGCGCATGTCTGGGCCGTCGATTCACAGAGACTGAGTCGGTGGTGGCGGTGGCCATGATCATTCTCAGATACAAGGTTACGATCAAGGAGGAGAAGCGGTTCGTATCAGAGACGTTCGAGCAGAAGAAGGCGAGGGTTTTGAGAGGTCAGCCAGGCGTGTCCATGACGTGAGTGCCACCCGCCACAACATCGTTCTTCACTGACATGAGATGGTTTCGGGCCGCTTTATAGCCCTCTGCGTGTTCCGTTGACGTTTACACGTAGATATTAGGTACGTGATGGCATCATAGAGATCGCATACATCCCCGTGTGTACTGACGAGCATGAGTTTATATAGTGCCTTTTGAGAGAATGGACTCATATGGACCTTATAGTCTCTTGCTTCTTGCTTGTACTTTACGACCTTCAGGAGCTGCGATGATACCAGGATACCCCACCTTGCTGACGAGACGAAGTTGTAGTGGATGCGATCCATTCGATTGGGCACCAGTGAGTTGAAAGTCTTGGCTTCTATTGGCGCATTTGCTACGCAAAATATACGGATGACAGACAACGTGCAAATGTCCGCACGAAGCATCGAAGTCTCCAGCACGGCCGCCGAGAGTAACACATGCACCCTGTCATTCTGACCGCTAGGTCCATTTTAGAAGCACAGATCCAATAACGTGGGTCGGCCGCCGTGAAGCTGTTGAAAACCTTGTTATCTTTGTGGTATGTCTTTCAGCTGCGTCACTATCAATCTAACCTGACAATCAGCCGTAAGGATCATTGTGAACGGCCATGTCGGCGTGCTCACTATGCTCCTGAGGAAACAGCCTCTTGATAAACAACGTAACGTCAGAACATTGCACAACACACGCGATATCAACATGACCGCGAATGGAGCGATTGAGTCCATGGGAACGTAGAAGCATTTTGGTACAGGCGCCGAGAATTCATTGAAATACAATATGATGTCCTCCGTGGCAGACATGACTGCGTGTCGTGTTCCCTCTCTGCACAATACGACGACTATCTCACTCAGCTGCCCAGTCGCGGGTGCGTTAACAGCCATCTCCCTTCTTTTCTCCCCTGTACCTGTTCACCCCTCTTCTACCGCGCAGACTCATTCAATAGCGTTCCATCATCATGGGCGCGGTGACACTAGCCCTGCTGAGTCTGGTTGTATACCATCTGGTCTCAAAGGCCGTCCAATTCTATAGGGCGCTGAAGGCTATTGAGTGAGTACTTCAAACACTTTCGTTCGTATTCCTCACTAATATTCCCTGCCAGCTTCTATCCTGGACATCGCTGGCTCGTCTCAGAGATCTCAGCGGGCGGAACAATCACCCAAATATTCCCATGGCACATTCCTTACATTATGCCCGGCAAAGCTCGCGCGTCACGATTTAAATATGAAGAATTTCGCCAGTACGGATGCGATATTATATCTAACGTGAGTAGTCTGGTGGTGGCAAGAGAATGTTGCAGATATGGTTGATTGAACTGATACATTCCACAGGTAACAATGTATCCCTTGCGGACGTCGTTCAGCGTAGCAGACCCCGAAGTAATGAAAGTGAGCTTTGACCGGACATTCGAACACTGTGGCTTAACAGTCTGGCTAATGGATAGTAGCAAGTTGCAGCGGCTCGCACGAAATACCCCAAGCCTATTGAGCTCTACGGAGTCCTTGCCATATATGATAGCAATATCGTCGTATCTGAGGGAGATGAATGGAAGAGATTTAGGAAGATTGCCAATCCTGGCTTTTCTGAGGTAAGTTGATTGTATTCTATTCCAAATCACTTATTCATGAGGCCAATTAAAATGTAAATAGCGTAACAATAGGCAGGTATGGGAGGATACCCAAAGGATTGTCCTAGAGTTGTTCGAGCAAGAGTGGGCTGGTAAAGATACAGTCGTCCACGAAGATATGTTGATGATAACCGTATCAGTACGTGGATATTCTGTGTCTATTTGTTTCTTCATAGCTAATTGTCATGCAGATCGCTCTCTTTGTCATCAGTTGTGCTGGTTTTGGTCAGCGAATCTCTTGGAAGGATGAAGGTCGGCGTCCAGAAGGGTACGAGCTTAGCTTCAAGGTGCGCTGTCTGCCACCAGCTTTGACCAGCTTCGAAGGAACTTCAGTGTTTACTAACAGTTTGATGCGTTCAGGAAACGATGTATCGTGTGTCCACAGATATAATTACCAAAGCGGCTATGCCGAACTGGTTTCTCAAACTCGACTTGACACCAAATTTGCGCAGAACTCGAGTGGCATTTGACTTGCTTGAGGTATTTGTTTCTTAGTCTTGATGGATATGTACCGTGGCTGAGTGTTTCTCCAGAAATACATGATTGACATGGTACAAGAGCGAAGAAATGCGGAATCAAAGGAAGAGTCGAACGATCTCATGAGCAGTTTGCTCGATGCTAATGACGAAGAGTTCCGCGGCTCTGCGAAGTTGACCGTTCGGGAAGTCATCAGTTAGTCAAGTATTGTTTTAGTCTTTTGCAGATATTCATATATACCCTATGCGTCACAGGCAACATATTCATATTTCTAATTGCTGGCCATGAGGTAAAGCTCCATCGCAGACCATGTAGAGACGAACTTTCAAGCTTATGCGACTTTGCAGACAACAGCTCATACTCTTGCCTTTACTTTCATCCTGCTTGCGCTTTACCCAAAGGAACAAGACAGACTCTATAAGCATTGCAAGTCTGTCCTCGGAGATGGAGATATTCCTGTGAGTATTCATACAGAATATACACATGGTCGCTCATTAATCGTGCAACTTTGTAGAAATACGACAATATCACCTCGTATACCTATGCCATGGCGTACGTTTTCTTCTAGGCTCTGCAGCATCCCATAAGAGAAAATAGTGACTTACACGCCCTTTATTTCAGGGTATTCAATGAGACATTGCGCCTCTACCCACCGGCATCAGCCGTTCCGAAGGTTGCCTCGGAAGATAGCGTGCTCTATACTCTGAATGCATCTGGAGAGAGGATCCCGGTGCCTGTGCCCAAGGGTTCTGATATCATGTTCCACATACCAGGTTTACACCACAATCGTAAGTGGTTGTTCGTATGCATTCTTACTCTATTGTACCTATAAATGACCATTCTCAAGCGAGGTACTGGGAGAACCCTGACGAGTTCAACCCGTCACGTTTCTTGAAGCCAGATTGGCCACGAGACGCGTTCATGCCGTTCAGTGGAGGGGCACGGTCATGTATCGGACGCCGGTATGCATTTATTTCGATCTGTTTTTACGCCGTTCTGAAAAACCCACTTCTTCCCCCTCAGGTTCGCTGAAGTTGAAGCCGTCGCTATCATTACCCTGTTCAGTTTGCGGTATCAAATTGAGTTCAAGGAGGATCCGCAATTCGCGAATGAAACTTTTGAGGAACGCAAGGCCCGAGTGCTCAAGCACGACTCTCTACTAACGTTGACGTACGTACATTTTCGTCGCTCAAATAAACCAATGTGACTCATGACCATGTTCCTCCAGCCCTGGCAAAGTGCCGCTGGTCTTCAAGAGGCGGAAGTAAGGTCGATGCCATGCGAGTAGTAGCTAGGACAGTATCCTACCGCATCGTACCAGCGAGTCTTACCTTCTGTCTGAGACGCTTCGAGTTTTGTATGACTACCTATATATCTGAACCAGTACTGTGATGTAATTTATTCTTGATGACTTTCAGGACTATGAATCTGAACAAGGTACTAACAAAACACCGCCCGACTGATCATCTTTATTATAATTGGGAAGCCCCGACCCCGGCTGCCTCTTTTAGTGTTTCCCTTTTATGGTACTCGCTCCTGCCTGTTATGGTATCTGACCAGACCCCTGTCACCGCCGCGACTCAAGACACTTGCTGTAGCACCTTCACCCTCGCCTATGCACCGGACACTCTGCGAAAGATGGCCACCTTATTGCACTGAAAGTTATCGCACGTATGCAACACTCCCAGTCACAGCCTCTGTTCGTGCGGGTACTTCAAGCTCTTACACGGACTTCGAGTCCGTACTAACCCAAGCCTGAGCCTCACTTAGCAGAACCAATAAGGGCGTGAGGTGTACAAATGTTTGCGAACTATACTTACTGCTCTTTGCAGACTGCGGACATTACTGAGACATATGTACATGGCCGTCATAGTGTATCGTCACGTAGTGACGGGTAAATGCTAGTGTGTCATACGTGGAATGCCTTCGATAGGCATAGAGTACGTTCCGTCTCTCGAAGATCAATGGCACCTTTCCTGGACTTTGATCAATACAACATACTAGTCAGTGCTGTTGTTCGTTGATCAGAAGGTTTAATGCTCAGGTCAACGTCAGTGAGGTCTAAGGTCTTGTGGTTGAGCAACCGGGCTTTTCGTTGTTCGAAGGACTCGTGTGCGAACTGCGGCTCATTTTTCAACTTAATCTTGAAACGCAAGCTGAACAGTGTAATGACCGCGATGGCTTCGACCTCTGCGAATCTTCCGTGAAAATGTGGGGTTACTTAACAAATGTAACATCAGCGCGAAGCAGGGAGATATACATACCGTCGCCCAATACAAGAACGGGCACCTCCGCTGAATGGCAGAGAAGCATCTCGAGGCCAATCAGGCTCGAGGAAGCGAGAAGGATTGAACTCGTGAGGATGTTCCCAGTATTTTGCTAGGTCCCAGAATCTATTCAGACAACAATAATGACGAAGACTAACATCTAACTCACGGTTGTGATGTAGCCCAGGAATATGCAAGAAGATGGCTGAATTTCTGGGCACGGTGACCGGTATCTTGTGCCCCGACATATTTGTTGTATAGAGTACACGGTCATCAGCTGCCATCTTCGGGATAATTGGCACCGGAGCATACAAACGAAGTATCTCGTAAAATACCCTAAAGGGACAGAGGATAATCGATAATGAGACAAGCACACGACAGCCTTTTGATCAATACGTACGCCAGGGCATAGGTATATGACGGTATGTCTTCGTATATGTCTTCGTATTTCTATGCAAAAACCCGGATCAAAGCCCATACGCTCATGGTAGATATCATTCAATACTTACAGTACGTCAACATTCCCAGCAACGGACCTGCAGTGCTCGTGTGGTTTGCCCTGTTCTTCGGGGTACAATGCGAGTAAAATGGATAAGAATGCTAAACTGTGACCTGTCGTCTAGCAAAAGTAATTGAGTCGATATCTTACGTCATGGAGAAAGAATTGGGACTGTCGTCCAAGAAACCGGATTTGGGAGACGATTATTTTTTCCATCACAGACCGGGTAGTCTGAGCTTACAACCGCCCCTCTTATCGAGAAGTTCCCAATTTGGATTTCTGCAACCAAATGCGGGCATGTTTTGAGGGTTTTGGCGCTCAATTTGGCAGGGAAACGCGGGCGCTACGGCACTTAACGGTAAGAGGGGGTGTACTAGACGCAGACGTCAGACACGAGATCCTGAGAGGCTGAGCCCCGAAGGTTGAACTTGTCTACTCTGCCTCAGGGAGACTAAGACCGGGGCTTGAGTTTTTTTGCGAGCACCGTTTACAATATTAATCCTGCTGATGCGTAACGCGACCTGCTATCTACGCGCCAACAGTACATCAAACGTTATGCAGGTGAGAATAACGGTATGCGTACCGAGTAATCAATCGAAAGAGCAAGTGTCATTGAAGCTTGAAGAGAAAACTGGTCCTAGACATTTCCAAATCGCCTACGCCTTTATGAAAAGAAGTTCGTGTGTACTACGATTTGGTGGAATTATGTGGCGACTTGATGGTAGGCTGTATGTAAGGAGGCTTGACATTGCTCAGAACGACAAAGACGTACTCATATGCGACTAACCACAATCAAATAATGTGGATCTCCTATGAGTGCAGAGGAAATGGCGAGACAAACAGGTTGCTCACTAGTTCCTGGTCGCATTCAGCGGAAGTCAGACATACTTCACAAGCCATGGGGGATAGAGTGGATATCCATTATAATATAACGCATTATAAGCATGTCAGCGCTGCAGAGCAGGGTTTGTGGCTGTAGAGTAGTAATATATAGCGATCCGTTGAGTCAACATGACGGTCAGGTTCAAGAGTCTTGAGCGGCTATCATCGGTGCGACGCATTCCCAAGTATGGATTATGGGCGCATCAAACCCCGGATTCTACCTAACCGATGACGTCAATCTCTTTCTCTCCTCTCACCGAGTCTACGTGATGTCACACGCTGGGGGCTGCTGGGGGTGGTGGCCACTTCGTCTATCAGCCCTGGCAGCGCCAAGCCACTCAATCAAATAAACGCGTGCGTATATAACATCGCTCTCGGCTCGAGGAAGCTCATACAACTCTCCATCAACGCTTTACTCAATACTACAACAAACTCCAAGCACATCCATCATGAGCTCTCTCGCACGTAGCAAGCCATTTGTGCGTATTACAACCTGTCAAAAACGATAAAGTAACACTAACCACGATATGCTGCGTGTTATAGGCTGCCATCGTGGGCACAGGCGTCATAGCCACCGCAGGATACATGTACATCGCTGGTAATCAGTCGAAGCGGGCAGCACAGTCTGCATCAATATATAGTGCGCAGTTCTCCCCTATCTTCTTCGTGTATCTGACTAATCCCATCATGTGCGCCGCAGAATCGGAGCAGGAAGGAGCAGGTCTCACCACAGGCACCACTGACGCACGCGTTGGGTCTGAAGGTGTTCGAGCGGCCGTGCGCGGTGACAAAGCTACTCTAGAGAAGGCTAGGCATTGATGATGGCTATAAGAAGCAGTGAAAGTCGAGGGAATAAATTGGGTGGTCGCAATATTCAAGAATAGTGTATATCTCTGTATCATAGCTGTATCATGACTACTGCAACGTTCTTCCTAATTACCTTTATGATTCGACTAACGTCCATCGTAAAAGGTCTTTAGTCTCATATTGTAGGTTTACAGTACTACAGAGTGTCATTACCAGAGTTCCATTCGGCCTGGGATAGTGCTCGACAAACGAGCGCACTGCATCTCAATCGTCTCATCCCCCCATTCTCATCTCAGCACCAAGCAATCCCAAACATAGCGATTATATGGTGTTACTTCTATTCAAATATCTTCGTACTGAAGTGCCTAAGCCTATAGCTTTATTAGGCGAACACCAAGTTACGTGCGCCCATAGCTGTCCCTCAGCCACAAATGCACAGGCCCAGATCTCTTATGCTGGGACCTTAGGTATTTGAGTAGTGTCTCAGAGTATTATCGAAGTTCTTTGGCATGAAATGAGAAGAGCGTTTCTATCATATCGGAGGCCGCTTGCTGGCGTAGTGGTAGAATAATTGCCTTTTTCGGAAAGTATGCCGTACGAATAGATCGACGCCCACGGATCTATTCTGTAATGACTGCTACATGCATATACTGTAAGAGATGAAGGTATATAGATAGTGAAGAGCTAGGTAAGGAAAGAAATGCATATACGGTACGTGATGAAGGCGTATCTCTCTCCTCTCCCGCTAATATCCGTCCGTTCGGCGTCCGCTACTGGCAAACTCTTTATTATACGTTCTAAACCCGTTAGGTAAGGTACAATTGTACGACGTTGCAGTCTGCCTTCTAGTATCGTGTCACCAGAGTTTGCAAACAGATATTGCCAAGATAAAAGAAAGATTTGCAACAGCATGAGGTGTACCAGCACCAACCGGAGAGCTAAATGAGTCATATCAAGCTATAGATTTTGTATGGCCTAGAAAGGCCGTGTTAAAAGATGGGAGAGGTATTTGGCGATTGGATGGTCACGAACGACCCCAAGCCCTTCATGAATCATCGAGGTATTTTAGCGTTGAAGGTCAATTCCCGGCATCTCGGCTCATCGCAGCCACGGACGTTGGCCAATCATAAATGGCCAAGCTTCTTACATAAGCTTCATCTGTGTCGCTCGCCGATGTAGAAACGCGCAACGGTAACCGTCACGATGAACTGTCGCTCGTTGCACCTGCATAGCCTTCCACGAAATATGCCCGTGAGTTCACAAACATTTTCACCGACTTGCTGAAGCTAATTAAGCACATGACAGGACTGGGTGTAGCAACCGAATTATTAGCATGTGGTCTGTCCGTCTTCTTCACTTAAACAGTGCATGCAATAGATCGCTATGGTACTTAATTGAACGTAATCTCTCTATTTATAAAGCTCAGACTCTCAGAGCCTGATCGGTTACTGCTGACGTTCGTTCGGGTCGGGGATTGACGCAAACTCTGTCGAGCTTCATTCACTCTGTGTACCACGGGAGGGTATATCTCAGCGTGTAAACCTTCAAGCTTCAAGACTCGGGAGACGTACGGTAGCCCTAGACGGTCAGTTGACGTGTAGTCTTTGAGGCCTTTGATATCACTGATGCCTCCCCAGTCCGAGTCTGGGCCCCTCGCCGCAGATCTGAATGCAAACAACGGGCATGGGCCGTGATACATTGATAGGTCGGCGATGGCGACCATCCGTCATGGTCAATCACCACACCTCGTCCCAGCTCGCCAGGGGAGTCAGCGAGTTTTCTGATTTATCGATAATCATGGATCAACAGCATCGTCGCTGGCGTTAGTGGTAGCGACACGTCCTAGTTGACCGACCGGACTTACCGCCGTTTCATTGCCTCATAGCCCGATGCGCTGCGCACGCTGATACAGCTTTGATCTTCCTTCGCAACTCCTCGTTCAGGCTGTGGGAAGCAACTGATACTTCTGTGATGTCCCATGACACTCTGGGACATGCAGTCGTCCAGTAAACTATCGTTGCAAAGGTACGTAGTGGCTCGGATTTTCCCAATCAATGGTACATGTGCACGCTTACCAAGATAAAGTATATATGTTTCCAGCCCGACGTTATCTGCCTTCCCTCCCACTCATTCTCCCGGAAGTTCTCCCCAAGGTGTCCCTAGGTCAAGCCCTTTAGCCTGGGACTAAGAATAACCGCGGACCCTTAACCCTCCTGGTAAGCATAGTGTTACCTACATGTCTTCAAGCTTCGCTTTGATGTACTGATACCCCAATACCACTACTTTCCCTATTCTTGGCTTTCGCAACCCTAACTTTCTAGCTTTCCGCCTTCTGTTCGCGTGTTTAGATGCTTGGGTGATCAGTTCTTCAAGACTTCGAGCTGATAAGTATCCCTCGTGTGAGCAAAACTGGGGATCTGCTTTCTTCTTTCTCTCATCCTTTCGTTCTCGCCCCCGCATCGTGTTGCGTTGTAGCTGGATGTTCGACACTCCCTCTCGGCTTTGAAAGCTTCCTTTGATAACCAGATTGCCAAGCGCAGCTTTGTAAGTGCTCTTCGTCGTCTCACCTACTCTGATTGACCGACTTACAGAGCCCACTCCTCTTCAACATTTCCGCCGTACTGCATATCTGAAGTAAAATTAGAACAATGAAGCTGGCACACCTTGTTTTCTCCATCTTCACTCTCCTGCTCGTCACTCTCTCGACGGTCATTGCCGCACCCCTCCCTTCTTCTCCTTCCATCAAATCTCCATCAACAGCTGCAGCTCCTGCTCCCGAGAATACTCCTGCCAGCCCTCCCCACGCTGCATCCCAAACCGCATCTGGAAAGGAAGATGGCCCTAGTAGCGCAAAGCCGAACGTTCCCGCTGCACACGCAGCAGCTGAACCAAGTGATGCTGTTCCCGCTCATGATGACGGGAGTGAATCAGATTCCAAGGCCAAGCCATCTACGGATGATCCAAAGACAAACGACGCGTTTTGTTTTAGCTGTTTTGGTGGCTCACCTGGCATGGGTGCTCCACATTTTGACGGACATCTGTTCGGAGGGTGAGTATTTCCATCGCATCGCAAGCTAGGTACGGAACTAACAATGACGGTGACTCCTTGCGTAGGTTTGGGTTTGGCGGGTTTAAAGGAGGAAGGTGACATACATAGCACCCTTAACCTTCAGTCAGTGGTCCATGAGGGAACAGACAGTTCGTGCTTAAGATGTGCGGTTTGATTCTTTACAAGTTCGTTCTTTCGGACCGGTCTGTTCCCTGGTCGGAACAGTTTGTACCCTTTACCAAGTTCAACATTTTCATTGCTTCTGTACTGTTGACTTCTCGCGTCACATTTGTTAACGGTAGAAGAAGGAAATAACTGTAGGATAAGTCGTTAACTGTTGTAAGATATTGTCGCAATGGTGTATTGGAGAGAGTCGGCTGCGTATATTTATGGCTATTTATTGATATTCGCACGAGACTGAGGATGTGTATTTCGACGCCTTACTTAATTTGCCTCTGTTTACTCATAAAACAAAGAGCTGGGCGAGGTAGATGAAAGAATGGCGGGAAAAGGGTGCTATTTTTGCGAGCTAAGCGAGCATACGTACATTGGCTAAAGGGGTGCACCGATGTCTTTCACAAGAGCCTCTTTCTGCAGTGCAGATGCTGTAGATACCCGTCTATACCGTGGCAGCACAACTCCTACGTTTGTGTAGTTTTGAGAACTACTAGTCATAGATAAGTAGTCCTGGTGATATATCTTTTCTGTTGATCGTTTTGCTAATTATCTCTGCGCTATTGGCATATGGCCGCGCTCGACGCGTGCACACTTTCACGTGCACGCTCAAGGCCACCATATTCATGTGGGTATCGGATGTATCCTGGTTTTGTGTGCTGTACAGACCCACCATGTATGCATCACACTAACATTTCGCATGGCATTGCGTAGCGAGCCACCTCGTCGTGACGATCCATATTATGTGCGATTAATATAGAATCATAAGATAATGGGAGAACGCATGACACTACATAGGATGAAATAATGTTCGAATGGACCGATTATAGCATCACTTTAAGTAGGGATGGGGGCAACAGCAGCAGCGGTACAGAACTGAGTGATCCCACGATCGCAAGCAGCCTGAGCACCGTTGGTACCAGTGATCGTGGTGTTGTGAATGGTAGTGTTCAAACCAACAGGCGCGGTGTTGTTGGCCGACGACGTCGAGTTGACACGTTGACCGGTGGTTGCATTACGCTGAGGGAGCACCGGCGCGGTATTATTCCCAACTGTAGTGAAAGTTATCGTCAGTATACAAGTGCGGTTACATGACTAAATGCACGTACTGCGCTTGATGAGGCGGGAGTCGAGTTGCTCGAAGTAGTCATCGACATCAACTACTGAAAATAGCGAAGGCATGTCAGTAATGAGCGAGGTAGAACTAGAAAGTCATACAACTAACCTGCACGAGCCTTTGCGGGTGCGCAGAACTGGGTGATCCCACGGTCGCAGGCAGCCTGGGCGCCGTTGGTGCCAGTGATGGTGGTGTTGTGGATGGTGGTGTTCATACCCATTGGAGCGGTGTTGTTCGCCGACGAAGTCGAGTTGACACGCTGGCCAGTGGTAGCATTACGCTGAGGAAGCACCGGTGCGGTAGAGTTGCCAAGAGGCCTTGGGATGGCGCTGACGGCGGTGATAGCAATGGCCACGGCGGAGACGAGGTAAAGACGAGAGCCAAACATGATGGTGAATATGTGCGATGAGAAAGAGTTAAAATGCAAGTGGTGGATGTTGAAGGCTGGTGAGGAATTCATCTCGAGAAAAGAAGGATACTTATAGCTTTCCGGCTGGCGTGCATTGCATACCCCGGGCTTAGCAAAATCCGTATAATGCGATGAAGCCGTACGAAGATTGCATAATGGGGCCACGGAGGCAAAGCGCCACAGACCATGACCGAATTTACGATCACTTCACTAGAGACCACGAATCAATCTCCGTAGATTTCAACCCTTCGATTGGGAGGATCTCGCGGGTGCCTGTTCTTGAGAACCGTAGCAGACGCGGAAGAAACGGTGACTCGCGTTTTTGTTTCCGCTGGTGCGATTATGAATTCCGAAGTCGAAATGGAGAGTTGGTGGGGTACGTACCGCATTGGCCAGGAACGGCGTGCCTTCAGCGGTATCCTGTATGACTCTGTGGTTCTTTCTGGCGGGTATGCCTGATAAGGAAGCACCAGTGAACTGATCTGGATATTCCGCTGCCAGCCATTTGCCTCCATGGCTATTTTTACTGAACCAATCATAATGTTTCCACGATGCTAGAAGCCTCATGCATCACCAATCGTTGAATGCATGGTGAGGCACTCGAGTTTCGAATAAGTGTCTGCTGGAAGTTACTTACTTGTTTGTGCCAGCGGCATAATTCGATCCTATAGTGTGCTACTTCCCTCCGGCCCATAACCACCTTAATTGTGAATCTGTAATCTGTTGATATTAGTCTGCTGGTGAGTCGTGACCAGCCTCTATAGACCTCGTACCTCGGAATAGAGGATGGCAGCAGGACTCGGAGCGGCACTTCCGGATTGAGAAGCGTTGTGGGGCAAGAGGCAGGCAAGATTGGGATCGCTGACACCAACCCCCCCAGAGGGGGGGTCCCCAATCGGTGTCCGGGGGTCCAACAGAGGACTTTTACATGGGTTTGTGCAAAACTTGTGTTCAATCCCCACAAGTGGCCTCAAAAATTTGGGGTCATAGAGTCCAATACTGCCTCCTTTATGTGCCTAGGTTTCACGAGGATCAAAGAAACACACCGTCTTTCAGACACGAATTACTTGTGAGTTCTGCACGTGACAACTGCTTCTTTTGGATGAGAGACAAATAGGCATAAGCAAGACGTTAGCGACATCAATCATTCGGTGAAGCGGTCGTGAGAGCAGCCTGCTTCACAGCCAATGATATCGCCCGTCGGGATCACAACGCCACC